>BLKM01000769.1:1578295-1631144 GCA_013340265.1 Coptotermes formosanus | reverse complement strand
AGAAGGCCTCTGCTCCATGGAGTTAGTTAGTTAGTTAGTTAGTTAGTTAGTTAGTTAGTTAGTTATATTTACTTCTGATTTTATTACGTATGATCACAACCTTAAATTGTAAATTGTGATGATGAAACAGCAATTGTGTTTCCGACATACATAGTTATTATATTCTTGTTCTGTGGTATTCATCTTCTATTTTCATTCACTTTTTGTATTTTTTGTATTTTTGATGGTTGATTGTTGTTTGTTGTGTGTTACATGCGTCTTTTGTCTATTTTGTTTATATAGAGTGTGTCTGTATTATTGACATGTTTCATATTCAGCTGTATTAACAGGCTTTGGATCTATGAAACTTATAGGCATGTATGGATGTATGGATGGATGGATGGACGGACGGACGGATGGATGGATGGATGTACATAAAACCCATAAATATAGAATAAATGTCCCTTTTGAACATACTTACGCATTTCTGAACCTTGAAAATCTATTATGAAAGGCAAAGTGGGAGAAACAGGTAAGAAATCGGTGAAACCAGTTTCATGGTACCAGCCTGGACTGCACTAGAAAAGACTAAGAAAAGTACAAATGACTAAGAATTAGTGGTGGGCCCAAGATTTTGAAATGATAAGTCGAACTTGTTCTCTGAAAGCCTCTTTGAATACGCTGTCTTTAAGCAAATATAAGACAGTTTTTCCCTAATTAATCATCTAAAAAGTTGAAGGTCACCATATAATCACAAGCAATGTTAAACACATTCTATATAAGTATTTCCCTGAAAAATTTAAGATTGTGGTAGGAGGGGGATGGGGATGGGGGTCCTTTCACATGCAGCATCATCTTATATTTGGACAAATACAATATCCTAGTAAATTACCATGAACAGTGAATGTCAGACAAGCATATGTGCAGGACATGTACTGGAATGGTACTGGTTTCTCATTTACATTTCTAATGAGCTGCAGGAATGTAATTAATCCACTTGCATTATTCCACTGTAGCCAGCAGTCTGGTTGCTTTGGATTAGAGTGTCCTGATTTGTTACCCTTCATTTCCACAATAATCTGCCCCTCAAAACCTTTAGGCAGTATATGTGGATCAACAGTCTTCTCTAGTAGATCAGAACCAGAAATATTCCCATCATTTGAGAAAGTTACTGAAACTACTTTCTCTCTAGTGACAGAGTTCAACAAACTCACTCTCACAAGACTGTCAGTTGTGATTACAAAATCTCTCAGTATGTGCAGACTGTGTATAACTATAGGATGATGAACTAAAAATGTGAATCCAATATATGTTTCCTTTTTCTGAAAACTGCTTGATTCTATGGAGTGAGTTTTGCCTGTACAGAATTCTGAAGATTCATTCAGATCTGGAAAAAGAAAGAAAAGTGCTATTAACCTTTTAAAGCCTAGCGGTAACTTTACATACGACCAGGTTTAACATTAAAAAATTCTACGTGGTGCCCACATTGCGTTTATGTGTTTTGTATGGATCTCAGAACAAACAGCAACTTTTGCCTTATAAAACATTAAGAGACTGGTTTTTATAACCGAAGTGGACAGTGTTTACAGCGCGGTACGCACTAAGCCCTTATATAAAACAGATACACTTCGTCTTTAAAGGGTTAAATTAAGCTCAAAATAGACAACACTTAACATGATTAGATATAAAACACACAAAGCCAGGACAAATTTTGACTAACCAACGCACGTATCTACCGTAAATATAAAGTGACACAAATAAAGCTGTGGCAAGGGCATAGCAAGTGAGGCACCTGCATGTGATACAACACACTTGGCCACAAACTGTAAAAGTACACCACTTTGCAGTAGAAGTAGATAAGCAAGTCTACAGAAGTACGATTCTTGAAATGTTTTCAATCAACATACTCCCAAGGTCAATTTTGACATAATTTTTATCCACGACTGTGTTATCATGAATTATGAATATAACAACAGAGGCAATGTATGTATAACGTAACATTAAGGCACGTTTGCAAAAACATTGTTGCCATGGAAAAGCAACAAGTATTACATATTCTGAGTGTATGTCTGTAGCCTTAGTTATCCAGCATGCAGTGTGCATGCATCACATTATATTGTCATCTGTGGCCTGTCCTGCTCTACCATATTTTTCTACATTATCTCATACACATTACAATTTTCATAAAAAGTTATTGAATGTAAAATGTGTGTTCTGATTTTCTCTACAACTTTTGTCTGAAACATTTCTCATTCTAAAATGAATTAAGTGAGACATTATTATAAATGTACAGAGGTCTTCATATAAAGTACCCATTATTCTTGTCAGATTTTAATGAAACTGAATTTTCTTGATAGATTTTCGAAATATACTCAAGTATCAAATTTCATGAAAATCTGTCCAGTGGGAGCCAAGTTGTTACATGTGGATGGATGGATGGATGGATGGACGGACACACATGACAAAGCTAATAGCTGCTTTTCACAGTTTTGTGAATGTGCCTAAAAATGGAAGAGTTTTCTCATTTTATATAAACTTAATATATTTCATGCCAAAATAAAGTTGTACAAAATGTACTGGCCAAAGTATCCTTTTAATGTGCATGTTGAGAGTGTATCAGTTTGTGAAATATATGTCACATACTCCAATAGGAGGCTTCATGTACCCCTGGGGTCCCAGTTTAGAACCAGTATATTAAACTACTCTATGAAGAATATACTTAATGCAGCTATAAAATTATCACTTGCTTCATTCTAATCATGCTTCACTTTACTGTGTCACCACTTTGTTTCACCTTTAAAAGCCTAAAATTCATCTGAATAATACATAACAATTTCAGTTTACACATCAGGAAACACACCATGTGACCACTACATGCACTAAGTGGTTGATGATGATGATGATGATGATTAGGGCAGTAATTGATATTTATTCCGAGAGTTATATGAAACATGATAATACATGTATGAAACATGCAGAGTGTACTAATGCTAAAGCCAGTGGCAGAACAGTAACCACTGTGCTTTAAATGGTTACTGGATAAATGACAATAACTTGGAAAACAACTGTAATAAACATGACAGCTACCCACCTACTACCCATTCTGTACAGGCTTCTTTATATATTCTGTCTTCAGGAGGCACATTACAAATTTCTTTACCAATAAGAAAAAAATACTTTATTTCCTGTCGATCTGTAAGATTAAGCCAAGTGTCCCGAATGCTTTGCCTTGCTTCAAAGTTATTTTGGGAAGACATAATACCAATTAAAAGTAAGAGCTCATTTTTCTTAACTGCAGCATCTAAAAACAAGAATAAGTTCATGCCTGTAATGTTTATTTTTGTATACACATTTTTCTTTATTATTACCAACTACTGCACAATAATTCTGTATAATCCTACATGTTTCCGCTAATCATCATAGGAGTATACAGAATTATAATGCAGTAGTTGGCAATAATAATAAAATACTTATATCAAACAACTGCACAGAATATGTACAATATTAAGTATATGTTTATTTTTGTATTTTAACCGGTCCTATACCTCTTTTAAAGTCTCACTTCAAACCTTTTTACGCCTGTGACCCTCCAAACGAGAGGTTGACATATGGAAGCTGGGGTGACTTAGTGATGAGCACTGATACATTTTTTGTCCTGCTTGACCGATAAGCGCCTGTCCAACGCTCCGCCCGACGCTCTGCCAGCATCGCGTCGTAGGCCGCATGTCGGGGAGGTTTAACAGTCGATGGCAGGAGCTAGACAAACGATCGCTGTGATAATACCTTCAGAAATTCCAATAAAAACTCACAACAGCGTCGGGCTGGAGCTTATCGGTCAAGTAGGAAAAAGGGACCCTATATGAGTTGACCTATTCACGTGCCTAGCGAGATGAGCTAGACTTCATCTGGCAAAAGAGCAAGGCAGGTACCACACAGGAAAAACTAATTACTTCTTGTTTTATGTTAATGTATAATTCTAGTTGTTGCATGCAAAAGTGGTCTTGAAATTAACAGCACCTTGGGTCACATAAAGGCTTTTCCAAACTGATATAAATGATATTATTCCTACAATAAAACTTAGAAATAAGTACTGTCTCATTTTTAATGAGTCCGATGTATGTTTGAAAGGTAATTACACTCCCGTCTAAAACCCGAGATCGGTTTCTAAATAAATCTTTTCTCCTGTATATCTTTAACATCTGTGCGTGTATGCACACCCGAGTTCCTGCATATTTCGTTAGGTTATGTCATTCTCATGGCCGTGCTACTCTGCAGCTCTACTCCAAAACCCGGCGACTAGACTAAACAATGCCACACACTTTGTAAGCAAAGGAAAATTCCGAGTTAAAAAAAGGAAACAGGTGTATCAAGAATGTTCATCATTTCCACAACAAACAGTTAAAGTAACGAGATCTTCATCTAATCCGAATACTGTATTACGGCTATTCGCGTTTCTAAAACATACAAAACATCCATTGCGTTCGTTGTTTGCGTGTAATAATGTGTCATCAGGGATGGCAATGTAACCCATGCTTAGACGCCACTAACAGTTATCAGTGTTATAGCATGTGGACTTGCAACATGACACACACACAAAGCAGAAGTTATTAGAAATCTCACATACAATTGCCCATGCATTGTACATTTCTGGAGCATCAACCGACATCACTCTCATGTGCGTGTGTGCCCCGTTCTGTTGGCGCACCTGTCGTGATCAGGTGGCAGTCCCTCGCGCGAAACTATATGTGGAGTGGGCATGATGTGTCGGTAGGGTTTGCGGGCATGTAAATGATTATCGTTAGTGTTGACTTTGTACTGTGTGTACGTATGCGTTGGTCGAACGTGTAGTCCTAGTCGTCACAATGTGGTTCCCTATTTTTGTGAATGTTGTAGTGTCAGTAGTGGCATATGTAGTTACAGTAAGAATTATACCACGATTTAAAGACATGTTTGTAAAAGCGAATCTATGTGGTATAGATATGAGTAAAAGTAGGAAAGAAAAGATGTAAGTATTAATGCGGAACAACTTTACAATGCTGAGGGGCCGTCTTGTAACCCTTTTTTGATTAGGGCTGTGCGTAGTTCCTAAAACAACGTTATTTGAACTTATCACAGCTTCTTAACCTGCCACTGAATTGTAATTGTGTTTTACAATTAGAAGCCAAACACAGATGCAAAATATGGAAGGTAACCAGTCACTGTGTTTTAAAGTGTCGAACAAGCTTTCCCACATGCCAGCAGAGTCTTGTGATAAAATCTGTTTATGCAACACACTCTTTGACAGCTTATAAGAAATATTAATATCATAAACCATGCGCACTGTGCCCAAGACCTTTTGTTGTATTGTAAAGTTGTAACTTACATAGTTAAATACTGGCCAGTATGTTAGGAATTGTTGTTTATCAGATGTTAACTAAGACATTTCTTTCAGACCAGAAGCTTTAGGAGTAGTAACAGGATGTGTCTTCTTAATAACACTTTTCATCTTCATTCCTGTTCCATTCAGTCAGTCTATACTGAAGAATGCAGATTTCCCACATGATGAGGTATGTTTAACAAGTACTCATAATATCATAGTTGTGGAAGCATATTAAGCCTGCATCCACAATAACAGCTGTCGTGACATCTGCTGCGTTGAGATTGGTAATTGAAGATATACAGACAATATGGGATTTAACCACTTTCATCCCTCTTAAAAAGCCACATTACATAATATGTTCATTGTATTTAAATGGCCAAAAGGGTTAAGACCTGTAGCCTTCAACTGTGTGTGCAATTCAGGACCATGGTTAGTACACAGGGCATTAACAATAAGTAGGTATTGTAAATTCAAAGTGACACTGTACCACAAG
The DNA here is from genome assembly GCA_013340265.1 of Coptotermes formosanus. Lineage (NCBI taxonomy): Eukaryota > Metazoa > Arthropoda > Insecta > Blattodea > Rhinotermitidae > Coptotermes > Coptotermes formosanus. The sequence goes on along the minus strand of BLKM01000769.1, from coordinate 1,625,313 downwards.
TATATTTGTGCATTGTTCTTTCTCCAACTGCATGCATATGTATTTATGTGTTCGTATTGCTTTTTGCATACCATTAACTTGTTACAAGCTTAACAGAATACCCGTCCTAATATTAATAATCGTGGAGTATAGTGGAGTGTTCGATACTTGGCAGCAAGTAGGGATGCCCCTTTAGTGGTGTTCCATAATTATGTCATTGTGGATTTTGGTTTCCTTTTTGCTGGTTTCTAGTCTTTCCCATACCTTGGAACAGGGTATGACTCGTCTTGAATATACCAGTCATTCCAGTGAGTCTTAAGGTCTGATATTTGAAGAAAATAGATTTAGCACATTTAAATTATGATCACATTTTGTGCCTAAATACATGCTGCAGTTTTGCCGTTCAGTACTTGTGTTTCTGTATGTTTCAGTTTGTTGAGCTGATATCAGCGCTGCTGTCTATCTGCTGTATGCTTCTACTGGGTTTTGCAGATGATGTTCTGGACCTCAGATGGAGGCACAAGCTATTGCTGCCTACTATAGCATCTCTTCCACTCCTAATGGTCTATTATGTTAATTTCAATTCAACTACCATTATAGTTCCCAAACCTTTAAGGCCATGGTTTGGACTTTCCATTAGTTTGGGTAAGCTGTACACTGGCAATTGAGTGTTCTACTGTCTGATTTCTCTTTACATACACAGTTTTAGTGCTCTACCATTTCCTGTCCAGCATATTATATATTGTGCATCATTATGGCATATTTTGGGTATCTCCGACCTGCAGAGATATAAACACAATGAAAAAAATTGGAAGGTTGACTGCCGTAATTTAGTACACAGGGCTATAGCCCTCTATTAATCTTCAAAGTTAATGTAATGCAGCAGGTAAAAAGCTAAAGACGTAAAGCTATCCCATCACAGGCCTGGACAGGCCCTTAAGGTTCTGCAGGAGGGTGAGACTCCCAGATTTCAAGACAGTTGGTGAATGAAGGTGGTTAGGTTGTCAGCCCTACACACCGGCCACCTGTACCCCTAGGAAATATTCCTAGTACTCATTGCTCTTAGAGGCTGAGTCGACCCCAGGGCCATAGTGCAGCCGGAAGGATTATGTCAATCAAAAATCCCCATGACAGCATCAGCAATCGAACCTGTGACCTTCAGGCTTGCAGCGCATTGCTTGAGCCAACTGTGCCACCACGTAATGCAGCAGGTCATCATCTAAGTAACCTATACTCATATTTACTTTTTGAATGCTTTACATGTCATGTTGAAAATAACCTTATTGCATTGCTTTTGTTTTCTAAACCAGGGGTGTTCAATCTGTCAGCTGCATGTGGCCTGCCAAGTTATCGTATTAACTTGCTGCCACATTTGTTAATTATGCTTATACTATAAAATGTCATGAAATAATTTAGGAAGTTAGATATACCACTTGTTGTGATTTTTACATGTGTGGCTCAAGCACCAGCCTGCAGTAATGGCTGTGGCCCTCTGTCAAAAAAGGTTGGCACCCCTGTCCTACACCAACAAGGGTCACGCAGAATATTGTAAGATATAATTTGATTACGTACCTTAATTTCAGGCTTCTGCCGCGATGTGGATGAGATCTGCAGTCTTCTGGGATATTACGCAGTGTTGTGTGGTGATTGTATACCAACGTTTCGAGAATAGGGTGCTGAGGAGGATATTTGGGCCTAAGAGGTACGAGGCGACAGAGGAGTGGAGAAGACTATATAACGAGGAACTTAATGACCTGTACTCATCACCAAATATTATTCGGGTAATCAAATCGTGAAGAATGAGATGGGCGGGTCATGCAGCACGTATGGGGGAGGGGAGAGGTGCATGCAGGATTTTGGTGGGGAGACCCGAGGGAAGGCGACCACTTGGGAGACCCAGCCATAGATGAGAGGATAATATTAAAATGGATTTTCAAGAAGTGGGATGGGGGGCATGGACTGGATTGAGCTGGCTCAGGATAGGGACAGGTGGCGGGCTCTTGTGAATGTGGTAATGAACCTCCGGCTTCCATAAAATGCAGGGAATTTCTTGACTAGCTGAGAAACTGTTAGCTTCTCAAGAAGGCCTCTGCTCCATGGAGTTAGTTAGTTAGTTAGTTAGTTAGTTAGTTAGTTAGTTAGTTAGTTAGTTAGTTAGTTAGTTAGTAGTGGTCCCATCTTCAAGGGTCAAGAGTTCTTGGACTTTTGATCCTCGAAGATGGGACTGGTATGTTGTCCCAAAATGTTGGTATACAATTATCACACAACGCTGCGTAATATCCCAGAAGAGCACAGATCTTATTACACATGTTGTACACAATCTTGCATGAAATTTGGGCCTCTAATTTCTCCACGTCTCCACACATTTTCCACTGTCACTTGAGCTCCATAAATGTAGCCATATAGAGGTTAAGCTCTCAGCAGGAAATGATGGGCATGATGCTGGTTCTGTTCATCATATTCAGAACTCAAAACTCTTTCTGTGGACCAGATATGTATAAATTGCTGGAAATTAAGTCTAGGTAGTGTTGAAGCACTTATCTTGCTGAAAAATCATTGCTTTTCATGATATTTTAGGTGACTTAGAAATGTATTCACTCAAGTGGCATTAAACAGTTATGCCACAAACCCAAGGTGGCAACAAACAAATCAGTCAATATTGTACGTGTTTAGATATAAACAGCATGTTTTTTATTTCAGTATCATAAACCACTAATCGGCTTATTTCATTTTGGTCCTTAGGAATTCTTTATTATGTATACATGGGCATGCTGGCAGTGTTTTGCACCAATGCAATCAACATACTGGCAGGAGTGAATGGACTGGAAGTTGGTCAGTCAGTCATAATTGCTGCATCCATCATTTTGTTTAATATAATTGAGTTGGGTGGTGATTTGTGGAAAGCTCACCAGTTTTCCCTCTACTTCATGTTGCCATACTTAGCTACATCTGTTGCATTATTGCAGCATAATTGGTAAGTGCCATCTGAATGCTTTGGTTCTGTAAAGCAGTGTTTTGCACATTACGCTGTGGAAATGCTTCACGTTGATCCCTAGAACATGAACGGAAATACTAGTATTTTGATAGTACTGTCAATTAACATAATTTCCTGGAACATCTGATAGTAACTGAGCTGATCAAGAAATTCCATTCTTGTAAAAGAATCTGAAGGTTCATTAATAGAATTTAAATGAGTCTGCCATTGGACCTTATCTTGAGATAACTGAATACAATTCACACCTTTTTTTATAAACTAAATTTTAATATTATCTCCCTATCTATGCCTAGGTCTCCCAAGAGGGTTCCTTTCAGGTTTTCCAATTAAAATTTTTTCTGCTTTACTTTCAATCTGCTGCTCATCTGATCCTCTTGTGATCTGATCACCTCAAGTGGTAATATGTGGCAAAGAGTATTAATTACAAATGCTTATTATGTGGTTCCATCTTCCTGTTACATCCTCTCTCTTAGGCCCAGATATATTCCCCATAACTTTGTTCTGAACACTTTCAGCCTTTGTACATTGCAGTCAGGGAAAGTTCACACTTGTGTAAAACACCAGATACAATTAGGGTCTGGTACAGAGTAGTCTTTATTTATTCTGCTAGGATTCAGGAAGTCACAAGATTCTGAACTTGGTGGTAGCAGATATATTTGCAACTCCTACATAAACATAATTGTGATTTGTTCCTGTTATTAACAGATATTTAAATTTTGCCATGTTTTCGAAGTTTTGTCCTGCAGTATGGTGACAAAACATGACTATATATTTCTGCATTTGATTCAGGGCCAGTCTGCTTACTGGCACATAATGTAAGTCATTTGTTTGTAGGTTCTTGCCTAATACAGTATTTACCTGAGTGTAAGGTGATCCCCACTCCCCCTTCACAGTCTTGAATTTTCAGGCAAGTACTGTATAGCATGTGCTTACCTTTGTGCATGATTATAAGGTGATCCTGGATATTTCAGATGATGAAGTAGGACAATTTTCTCGCCCTATATTCAGGTAAATATGGTAAATTAACACAAGGCTTGACATATCCTGGTCACCAGGTAGTCATGGTGCCTAGATAATGTGTTGCAGCAGCTACAATTTCAGGAGCAAGTGTTGTAGATTAACCCTTTAAAGACGAAGCGTATCTGTTTTATATAACGACTCAGTGTGTACCGTGCTGTAAACACTCTCTACTTCGGTTATAAAAACCAATCTCTTAATGTTTTATAAGGCGAAAGTTGCTGTTTGTTCTGATATCCGTACAAAACACATAAACACAATGTGGGCACTACGTAGAATTTTTTAATATTAAACCTTGTGGTACGTAAAGTTACTGCTAGGCCTTAAAAGGTTAAAGTGTGTTTTTAAAATCCTGGTGCAGCAAGCACTCTGTCACAAATCAGCTTGCTGATCACCACAAATAGCCTTCACCACATAATCAGTTTATCCTACCATAAAAATATGTGGAAGGAACATCAAGCTTGTGTATCTTCCAGCGCTTGAAGTGAGATAAAAAAGAAATGAACTCTGAACAATTTTAGACTTCAAATGAAATGTGCATTGAAAATTCAACTGGAGAATTTGAGTTTTGATCTCTAGCTAAAGGACCCATTGATAAAACATCTGTTGCTCCACTGCTGTAATCACAGTTTCAACACCTGTGCACACTGTAGCAAGTGTTAAGCTGCAATACAGACTAAGTTATAAGCACCTCTGACTGTCAGTAGTCCTGCCATATTCTGGTCCTCTTCATCCGTCACCTGTGATCCGTATTCCTGCATAACACATCCATAAATCTGGAATCATATTACATAGTGGGTTTGTCAGCTGTCATATGTTAATAATAAAAGCACTGTATTTTGGGAATCAGCCCTGTCCCTCAGATGTGTGTTATCTTTAACAACGAACAAGAGACAAAGTCCATAAATTAAATGGTGTCATACGTAATGCACCATCATCAGAATCCTATAGAATTGTTTGTACATATGTATGTGTAAAGTTCGTTGTCTAACTTGGAAGTCTGCATCAGTACCTAAACCACTTCTTCGTATGTATACCTGCTTTGTATCTTTGGAGCAAAGCATTTCAGGACTGGGAAAGTACATAAAAGAAACAATGTTTAAAAAACATTATCTAAGGGCAATTATTATTTCCAAGGCAGTGATACAAAAAGTTCCAGATATGTACGCAAGAGCTCACAAACTTTCAAGCAGTTACAGGCCTGTGCTTTAACATTAAAATTATAAGCATGTAAATGAAAAATTTACATTAAAAACAGATCCTTAAAATATTTTAAAACATTAGATGTGTCTGTGTACACATAACAGCTATAGAATGTAAGGGACATTTGGCACTTTTAACCAGGGCTGTGGAGTTGGTACACAAAACTTTGACTCTGACTCCTCAATTTTTAAAACTCCGACTCCTTCATGAAAGCTCAATATGTATTAATAAGGGTAAACCTATAGGACATTTTTATCACCACCACATATACCATCAGGCTACTTTTTAGGCTTATAACCTATATTTATGTATAAGTCTAATGGTTATTGTAGCTATCAGGGCTATGGAGTTGGAGTATCTAGTTAAGATTTTAGATTGAGGTCAGAGTCAGAGTTGGTACATTTTTACTGACTCTTGACTCCACTTAAAATCCTTCCAATTCCGACCCCACAGCCCTGCTTTTACCATGATCTGCATGATGTTAATCTTTTGCTCCTTGTAATGTAGCAACAAGTAATAAAATCATGTCTACCACTTCTGACACTGTAAAACATAAAATTTTGGGCTATAAGACTATCCAATTTTGTGAGTGGTTGCCAGCATTTCACTACTAGGGTCCTCTGTAATGTAACCACCATTGAAAGTATGCAGTGTCATAACCCAGAAGACCACAGTCTGATATTCACTGTCATATAGTGAAAGGTAATTAAATTTCATTGAACACTTAAATACCTAGATAGCACCACACTTTAGTGTTTTAAATTGAATGAGCAGAGTTAATATATAACAAACATTACCATTATTTCCATTTCATTTTGAATTATGTTGCACTAAATTTTCTTAAGGTTGCTTTAGGTTCTATTTAGTGCAATTATGGATAAACAGTATTAATTATATAAACATGACATTAACATTTAAAACACTTATTTTAAAACAACAGTTTAAATCAGTGTCAGAAAGGATCATCTGTTCAGTTCTTGGGAAACTATGTTGCATGTGTTTGAAGGTATAAACTTAAAATTGGTAGTCTTATAATAGTATTGCAGTAATAGTCTTATTCTCAGATCAGCTGTTGTGGAGGTGGTTCTTTCTTTTGTTGCATATAATCTGTTGTATCACAGTAACTTTGGATTTAGTATTATTAACATACTGTGCCATCTCCAGAGTGTGGCAAATTCTGGTGATGCATGAGTCATGCAGCGCACATGGAAGAGCTGAGAAGTGGACACTCAACTTCACTCTTAAAACCTGAAGGGAAAAGACATAAGCATAGACAGGAGTATAATATTAAAATGGATATGACAAGTAGGGAGTGAGGCTATGTTGGATAGAGTTGAGTGGTGAGATCTTGTGAGCATGGTAATGAACACAAACTGTGGGGTTCTCACAATGAAGATTCAAATCTTCTGGGATGTACTGCTGTATCATTGGGTAACTAGTTCATGATGTTTCAAAGGATCATAGTGCCTTCATCTTAAGGGTCAAGCTGTCTCAGACTGTTGTTTACCAATGACACAGTGTAATGTCCCAGAAAACTCAAGTCTTCATGGTAATGAACCTTCAGGTCCGATAAAAGATGGGGAATATTTTGATCGCATGACTGTCAGCATGAGAAGGACACTGCTCTGTAGAGTTCATTAGTTGGCTGTTGATATGGTATTTCAGGAGGACCCCACACTTTCACATCATGGCAAAGAAGGTCTTTCGATTTAATTAACCCTTTAAAGACAGAGCGTATCTGTTTTATATAAGGACTCAGTGCGTACCGCGCTGTAAACACTCTCCACTTCGGTTATAAAAACCCATCTCTTAATGTTTTATAAGGCAAAAGTTTCTGTTTGTTCTGAGATCCATACAAAACACATAAATGCAATGTGGGCACCACGTAGAATTTTTTAAATTTCAAACCTGGTAGTGTGTAAAGTTACCGCTAGGCTTTAAACGGTTAAATGTAGTAGTGTATCTGTGATCATGCTTTTGGTATTGAGAGTCCACAACAGCATGGTCACCAAAAAATTTTGAATCCTAATCGCCCTCATACTTACGGGAAATTGGACCATTTTCTCCATAGTGTATGTAGAAAAATTGATTGCCTTCGTGGTATATGCTAGTTCTGTATACAATTTTTCACTGCTAGGAGCAGAAAACTATAGGCACTAGACCACCCACTTGATATTCCTTGATTTAAGAATTAGTTTCAGTGGTCCCAAGTCAATAACCTCAATGCTACAGATAAGGTTTTCATCAGTTGAGTTTCCCTGGTACCATTGAATAGTTGGTGGGTGGGGCCCAGAACAGGTCTGGACGCTTTGGAGAATATTGAAATGTCATCCCTGCATCCAGCCAATAACAAGGCATTACATTGGCTACATTATCCCTGAAGAAATATTAAATGGTAGTTTCACTCTACTGTACAAAGGCAAACTTCATTCTCACACATTGCTACTGTGTACATGCTGCATTTACATCTGATTTCTCATTAGTTACTTCCTGCGTCCAATGAATGATTAGGTATGACAGTCCTGTGGTACTTTATGTAGGGAGATTACAAAACATCCTAAACACAAAGTAAAGCAGTCTGAATGAGGAAACTTGTTTGTGAGATGATCTGTGGTAGATACAGCACAAATGTTGGTGTTTATGCAAGCAGTATAATAAGCATTTCAAATACATCAAAATTTTCTTGCTTTGAAATTACGAAGTCTTATATAGCTCCCCTTCAAACTGTTGAAGAATCACCTCCTGTGGAAGAACATACAAAATATCTGGAATGGATTCTAGAGGACACTTGAACAAGTTGAACAGATTGCTGATCATAATATTTATCATATGCATGATAAGTAGCCAGTAAAAGTTGTTACCTAAATCATCTGGAAGCACCTGAATCGGTTTTCATTACAACATATTGTAGCTGTGAATCAAAGCACAGTAAACCCTCATTAATCGGGACTGTTTGGGGGGAACAGTAGTCCGGATTAACACGAATAATAAAAAACAAAGGTAACTGCACAAATGAAAACTACACATTACTCAAAATCATGTTATATATCAATAATTATTAAACAGTAAAAGAGACGCATATTTACATTGTTGTAATGTGCAGCAATGGTTAATAAAATACTGTATGTCACAAACTACAAATTGTCTGTGACCGTCTTAGAACAGGATGTTCATGGAGACATAGGCTTAGTTGTAACAGTAGAAACTGGAGCAGCGAGCACAGCATGACGCGTCAGCTGCCTTTGTTAGAAACCCGTGGTCACTTCAGACTCCCGCCGGTGATTTATTCTACTACTGTTGGCTCCAAAATAAAAATTTCTTTTTCCAGGAACCCTGTCCGGATTAAGTGAAGTCTGGTTTAATGGGGCCTGGATTAACAAGGTTTTACTGTATTATGTTTTGAATAAAATTGGGTAGCAATACAGATGACAAACTTTAAATGGCGATATACAATTACCTTGCAGCCATTTCAGATCTTGAGAATGAATTCATATGTTAAAAATAGTAAAATTGACTGAACCCTTACTACTGCAGTCATCGTTAATTATAGTAATCAAGTTTGCTATGGAAGTTAGTATGCAGAAAGTCATACTTCCAAGTATTGTTTGTAACATATTCAGGGGCAAAGTATAAGTCCCTGTGTTGGGATTTCATAATAAGAGCTGTCACACCATCAAGCCATAACCCTGTTCCAACAAGATCTTCTATGTATGCTACATCAATCTTCTTGCCATTCACTCTTTCCCAATCTACTGGACTGTTATCGTGGGGTGTCCATTGCAGCACAGTAACAATATCTTTTGGTTCAAGACACCAACTACAGTACCAGCCACCATAATGATTCAAGTCACCCACAACAAGCTCATAAACTGATCTTCCTTCTGGCTCCTCCACTCCTGGAATGAGATAACCTGGAATTCGTGATGGATTATTCTGGAATGCTTCTTTCATAATTCCAACTGTATAAGCACCTGGTGTTATGACAGTCTTCTTTGGATGTTGCCAGAAGAAACCATACGCAGACCACCGCAGTCGGAATGCAACTGGCAGTGGCCAGCCATCATATAGTTTGAAGAATAGTAATGCTTTTGGATTAGGAATTTGATATGCGTCAGTGGATTCTATATATAGGTCATCGGATCGCACATTTCTTAATGTGGCTTGCCCCTTTTGCCATAAGTGCTGTCTCAAACTCTTACCGTAGGTGCTGCTGTAATTTCGTTCTCTACTGCTACTGTACAGAGAATCAGTCAGGGGAATGTAAAGAAGTTTCTTTCGTATGTCTTCCGTGATATATCCCCTGTCACGAAGTTTCTGTCTGAAATAAAAGGGTTTAAGATGTCCTGTTGCTGTACGGTTTGACTCCCCTATAATAAAAAAGTCAACAACATGGGACAACTCATGGAGTTTAATTTCAGCTAGTGTTGTTTCTAGGCCTGTGATTGGAAAACCATGAATAATTCTCCGAGGTTTTCTTCGTCTCCTGGGAGAAATTTTTTGACGGGATGCTATGAATGCCCGCCATATGACTTCGGGTTGACCACAGTCTTTCCCATGCCACCCTCTTTTACATTCACATCTTGTGTGGTCCATATGATGTGCCTGAAACAATACAATGTTCTGTGGTTATTTGCACTGCTTACATCATCTGCCGTAGACAACTGAAGTGTTATTTTTCAACAAGTCAGTAAAACTGTATATTTACATATGTTTTATTTAATAATGTGAGTACCTCATATTGTGTAGCATGGAATGGTAGGATAATTAATAAATGGCAAGCACAGTGGAAGGGATCGGTCGTGGCCGATTTTACGGTGTTATCTCAGAAATTGTCTTTAAGAAATGAATAAGATCACAAAATGCGTAAGTCTGGATAGTTGATGTCCTCTCCCAAGGTTTTAACTGGGCATAGCCTGAGTATACAGGTCAGAAGTCTTACCACCTGAGTCAGCTGACTGGACTGGTAACAACATTGGGAATTTGGCATGCTTGGGGGTGGGCGGGCCCGCCCGGCCCCTTTTGCCCAAGTTTTGCATTAAGTTTGTATAGAATCTGTTAGTCTGCGACAGAAGCGTTATGGTTAAGTTATCGACTGCAGACAGGTCGGCAGGTTTTTATAATCGCCGTTGACAGCTCACGTGTCGAACATAACCTAAACGGAACTTTGCAACTGCTTACTGCAACCCTGCAGAAACGGGGGTGGGGCGGGGGGGGGAGTACGTGAAAATAAGTAACTAAGTATACTTACATGCCGTCTCTTTGTGTAACCTATATCTGTTCCTCGTTCAAAACATTCTGTTTCGTTGTTCAGTTTAATAAAGTAACTACTTGTTACGGTATCTGGTAAAACCATGTGATCTGCTTCTGTGAGGTATCCCTGCCATTCTTGATGGTGTGGCACAGCCTTAATTCCGTTTGAGGCAACAAACTTGATTGGATATGATTTCGAACTGCTGGAGAATGAAAATTCACGTTCATTTGGTGTCGAAGTAGAATAGTCAAACGTGTAGGACGAAGGAGCCATAAGCAAATAGTATATCACCAACAAAATCTGAAGCACGAGTAATGTCCAGAGCATACATAACTTAAAATCCACTCTGTAATACATTTAGTATTAACGTGTAAATCTCCCAGGGCATTGTTCCAGCAATGTGCACCACCCAAAATCTTGTATCGTCTGCTAAATGATCGAGTTGCGTGCGCATTCCATTGGTACTAATGTAATGGAATGCCCGCTGCCCCTGAAGCCGCTGCAGAAACCACTGAAAACTCACCTACCTGGACGGGGGAGTGTTACAGTTTTAGACGAAATGACTGAGAGAACTGACGTGTTTCATGATAATTTATTTACGTAGGTTTAGGTCGGTAAGTTGATATGAGAACTTTGTCATCATTCCAAATTAAAAACAGCAACTAAATTGCGAGACAGATGGAGGATGATTTGCAGTGTGGTATTGTAGTTTGGGGATTGGTCGTGGTGTTAATGTTTCAAAATAAAAAAATATTTTGTTGCCATTGGATGCCCTCAGTTTGCAGGTGGACGTGATGGCCTTCATATATGGAGGATAGCTGTGGATGTGCTGAATAAGTAGTCACGTGCAGTAAATAAAGGGGTGGTCCTGGAGCTCTGGGTTGGATAGGGAGAAACAACTACTTACCCTATAAACAACTATGTTATGAATGTTACACAGGGCCTCAGACTTAACAGACATGTGAACACGCTGAGGCTTTGCACTCGGTAAAAGGCAAGGAATTCCTTTAACAATGGAAACAGCTTTTGGCTTGTTAAGAAGGATTCTGCACCATGGAATTAGCTACAAAACTTAGCATAAATGCAGAATTGTACTTCCTAGCATAACTGACTGATTTATTTGGTTCTTCCAGTATTGGTAGGACAGTTAAATCAGAGACGTATTGACCAGCCATGCAGCTTAGTTTCAGTGGGGAAATATTGTAGAAGGTGCTCAATTTGAACACCAGAAACAGACTGAAGTATATCTTTAAATGGATCGCAGATTGTGAGGGTGTGAACTGGCTGATGTTTTTGTGTCATTGCAAAGGAACTTTTCAAAGAACATAGAACAAAATGTGTGTGCGTGTAGACATATTACTGTATTTATTCATTTTTACCTGTTTGTGATATACATATCTTTTGAAAACTTCTGTATGGTCAAGACATCACAATCAAATGTCATTGACAAATTACATTCAAATAGTAAGACCAGTTCAGGACACTTTATAAGATTGTTGGTAAAAAAAAAAAGAATTAATTTTAACATTTTTCCTGACAATCCAAAATTGTGTTTTTTAAGAGACATGTTCCCATATTCAGTGAGTTTTTTATGAATGCAACATTACGATTGGTGGAGGAGTCAGATACTTCTCCCATAGAGGTGGGCAGAACCATAACAAATGTTTGGCTCATTACCTCCACACTAAAGCTTTCCCAAGGCCTGATGGTATAATTTATGTGTTGTTTATTTTATGATGCTGTCATTATTGCAGATGGCATATCATAGCTAATGCTAGAGGTAGGATAATTGCTTAAATGGTAAAATGATGAACTGGAAGGATTTGTAGGCAATCAGGCATGGTGTAACTGAGGCACTAGCATGGCATTTGCTTGGAGGAACAGAAACCAGCCCACTCACACCTGCCCCCCCCCCCCCCCAATGAGAGCCATAATAGCTGGTATTCCAGCGAATATTTGAATGCTTTTCTCCTCAATACAGGTATAGAGCAATAGAGCATTACCACTACACAAATCTGATCATTCTGCTAGTGTGAATTGGATTGAACCGAGACTAGGGTCCAGCATCAGGCTTTTTTATGATGCTGCCGAATCTTCATGTTATGCTAAAGAACTGTGAAATGCATGGGAAGTAAGATGGCATCTAGTTGAGACATAGCAGAATTCTCCTCCCACTTCTGATATAATGTGATGGTACATTTTATAACAGGTATCCTTCAAGAGTCTTTGTTGGAGACACATTCTGCTATTTCTCAGGCATGACATTTGCGGTGGTGGGAATTTTAGGCCACTTCAGCAAGACAATGCTTCTTTTCTTTCTGCCTCAAGTTATCAATTTTGTGTACTCTGTTCCACAACTGTTCCACTTGGTGCCTTGTCCAAGACATCGCTTGCCAAGGTCAGTGCTTGTAACACTTATCCTTTAAGGCATGAAGTACAACTGAATAATATATAATAACTCATAGTCTTAACTAAAATGTTGATAGTGTAATTCATTGTGCAACGTGTCAGAGAATGAATCTGCCTGATCTTCAGTTGGAGTGGGGTTAAGACAGCTCCAGCCTCTGAAACCTTGTGGATTTTTTAGCCTGAGATAATGGATGATGTCAAAAATTTCAGTCATGACTATGACCATATACCATCATCAGAATACCTTAAAACTGAACATAAGAATTTAGTTCCTACCTCACAGAAAACACATTTTGTCTGCACTTAGATTTCATGAATTTGTAGTGTCCTGTGAGACTCAAATTGTAAAATATGTTTGATTATGAATGTTTTTCCATTACGTGTGCATTGTGTCACCTTAATTAGCCCACTTTTTTTCTTGTACCTGACTACAGTTTGAGCCCAGAATACTGTGGCGTTGAATTTAACTAAAGAGAGGAATAGGGGCAGTCGGTCACAACTGCGCTTTGAAGGGATTTAATATATATTATGCAACATGTTTTGGCTTTAACTAAAAGTCATAATCAGGCATTATAAAAATACATACATAAAGATCACCTAAAAGTGTAGTTGTGATTCACTCCCATTGTCCTCTCTTTATGTGAATATCACGATAGGATACTATACATAAAGATGAAATTTAACATTTGTGGTATCCTCTTCTGCAGTTTTTTGTGAATTACATTTAATAACATCAGTCATTTTATAATTATACTCATATGGGCTGTGTACTGGATGATGTATCCCAGGCACAGCTGTGGAGTCGATACACAAAAGCTTCGACTCCGACTCCTCGATTTTTACAACTTCTAACTCCAACTCCTCGACTTTTAAAACTCCGACTCGTTCATAAAATCTCAATATGTATCAATAATAGTAAACCTATAAGACATTCATCAACACCACGTGAATCATCAGGCTACTTTTTTGACTTATAACCTATATTTAAGTAGAAGTCTAATGGTTACTGTAGCTATCAGGGCTCTGGAGTTGGAGTATCTAGTTAAGATTTTAGACTGAGGTCGGAGTCGGGGTTGGTACATTTTTACCGACTGCAATTCTGCCTAAAAATTCCTTCCGACTCCAACTCCGACTCTGACTCTACAGCCCTGATCCCAGGTCCTGTGTTCTCCTAAGCATATGAATTTGAATGCACTTCCTGAAATATCAAAAGTCAGTGTTGAATTTTTTTTTGTCTTTTCTGTTTGATGAACCAGCTGTGTAATTAACTAAGTTGATGGAGCAGAGTCTTTCTTGAAAGGCTAGCAGTTGCTCAGTTAGTCCAGAAATTTCTTACTTTTTGTAGAATCAAAAGGTTCAGTACAATGTTTACAAATGCCCATCAATTTTCTTATATGTACAGATGTAAACTAACTGAGTCTTTCTTTTCCATGAAGATACAATGTTCGAACTGACAAGTTGGAAGCCAGTGTGACAAAATTCAAGACAGCAGATTTAAATTATCTTGGGAAACAGAGTATGGCTATATTCCGAATGCTACGTTTGGTTCACTGTGAAGAAAAAAAGGATAGTAACAGTGATAAAGAAACTTACATTGAATGCAATAATCTGACACTTATCAACTTTGTGCTGGTATGGAATGGACCAACACATGAGGCAGAATTGACTACAATCCTGCTTGTTATCCAGGTATGCTGATTAAAGTTTCTCATCTCACGGGCATAGATAGTATAGTGATCAGGCTATGGGCTGGACATTAGAGGAATTACGATTTGATTCTGAGCAGGGGCAGGGGATTTTTCTTCTTGCCAGGGTGTTTAAACCAGTTCTTGAGCCCCCCCAGCTTCCTGTCCGGTAGGTACCAGGGGCTCATTCACCAGCGAAAAAGGAACTGTTGCATGAAGCAGACTAGTCATCTCTCTCTAGTACCAAGGTTAACGAGTGGAACTGTAACTCCATTCCCCATATGCCTTCATAGTTTGCACACGGACTTCAAATTTATGTGAGATGCATAGTATAAAAAACCACATGAAAACACAGTTTCTTAGTTGAATATATGTGAAATTAACTTCTTTGTGTTGATATTTTTACTGTTTTAATTTTCTCGCCATGCAATGTTAAGTGGGTCCCTGTCACCACGGCATGGCGCGTCCTCGGGTTGCGGATGGAGGAACGGCCTCCAGGTATGGAGGGTAGCTGCGAATACATTGAATAAGCAGTCGCGGACAGCCGACAAGGGGTGGTCCTCCAGCTTGGGGGTTGGGCGAGGTGCTAACAACTCCTCACCGTAAAAAATTATGATGTTACGAAACAGCCAACAAAGCCTCGGACCTGGACCGATTCTTTGGTACGACCCCAGCTACGGAAAAAGGATATGAGTTTTGGAACATGGAATGTGAGGAGCATGTATAGGCCAGGGTCACTTATGACAGTGGCCAGGGAATTAGCTAAGTACAAGTTAGATTTAGTGGGTGTACAGGAGGTTAGGTGGGACAAAGAAGGGACTGTAAGAGCCGGGGAGTATACTTTTTTCTATGGCAAAGGGCAGGAAAATCATCAATTGGGAACAGGTTTTTTTGTGCACCAGAGAATGGTATCAGCAATCAAGAGAGTGGAGTTTGTTAGTGCTAGGATGTCATACATAGTGCTGAGAGGCCGCTGGTGTAATATCATTGTTCTGAATGCGCATGCACCAACGGAAGAGAAGGGTGATGATTCAAAGGACAGCTTCTATGAGGAATTAGAAGGGGTTTTTGATCATTTTCCTAAATACCATATGAAAATTCTGTTAGGAGATTTTAATGCAAAAGTGGGGAGAGAGGATATTTTCAAGCCGACTATTGGGAATGAGAGTTTACATCAGGATAGCAACGATAATGGTGTTAGAGTAGTAAACTTTGCCACATCAAAGAATCTAGTTGTTAAGAGCACTATGTTTGCGCACCGAAATATTCATAAATACACCTGGACCTCTCCTGATGGGAAGACTCACAATCAGATCGATCACATATTGATAGATAGGAGACGGCATTCCAGTATACTCGATGTGCGATCTTTCAGGGGAGCTGACTGTGATACTGATCACTATCTGGTGGTTGCGAAAGTTAGGGAAAGACTGGCAGTAAGTAAACAAGCAGCACAGAAGTTTGATGTAGAGAGATTTAATCTCAAGAAGCTAAGTGAACTAGAGGCTAGGAAACAGTATCAGCTTAAGATCTCAAACAGGTTTGCAGCTCTGGAAAACTTAAATGTTAGTGAGGACATGAATAGGGCTTGGGAAAACATTAAAGAGAATATCAAACTCTCGGCTCAAGAGAGTCTAGGTCTACACGAACGGAAGCAGCATAAACCATGGTTTGATGCAGAATGTGCAGAATTTTTAGATAAAAGGAAGCAGGCTAAAATTCAGTGGTTACAGAATCCAAACCAAAATAATGGAGATAATCTGCACAACGTAAGACGTGAAGCTAGTAGACATTTCAGGCACAAAAAGAAGGAATATCTGAAAGCTAAAATTAATGAAATTGAAACAAACAGTAAGAAGAAGAATATAAGAGACTTGTATAGGGGTATCAGTGAGTTTAAGAGGGGGTACCAGCCTAGAAGTAATGTAGTAAAGGATGAGAAGGGTGACCTGGTTGCAGACTCCCACAGTATTTTGGCTAGGTGGAGGAATCATTTCTCCCAGCTGTTGAATATACACGGGGTTAACGATGTTAGGCAGATTGAAGTACACACAGCAGAGCCACTAGTGCCTGAGCCCAGTGCCATTGAGGTTGAGATGGCTATTGGAAAACTAAAAAGCCACAAATCACCAGGTATTGATCAGATTCCAGCAGAATTGATTAAAGCAGGGGGTAGGATTATTCGGTCTGAAATCCATAAACTTATTATTTCTATTTGGAATAAGGAGGAATTGCCTGAGGAATGGAAGGAGTCAGTCATTGTGCCTATTTATAAGAAGGGTGATAAGACAGATTGCAATAATTATCGAGGCATATCACTTTTGTCGACTACGTACAAAATTCTATCCAACATCCTTTTGTCAAGGTTAACTCCATATGCAGAGGAAATTATTGGGGATCATCAGTGTGGATTTCGACGTAACAGGTCAACCACTGATCATATATTCAGCATTCGTCAAATACTTGAGAAAAAATGGGAATACAATGAGGCAGTTCATCAGCTATTTATAGACTTCAAGAAAGCCTATGATTCAGTTAGGAGGGAGGTCTTGTATAATATTCTCATTGAGTTCGGTATCCCCATGAAACTAGTAAGGTTAATAAAAATGTGCCTAAGTGAAACATATAGCAGAGTTCGGGTAGGCAAACATCTGTCTGACACGTTCCCTATTAAGAATGGCTTGAAACAAGGAGATGCTCTGTCGCCATTGCTTTTCAACTTTGCTTTAGAATATGCCATTAGGAGGGTTCAGGCAAACCAGGAGGGCTTGAAATTGAATGGTACACATCAGCTTCTGGTTTATGCTGATGATGTTAATATATTGGGCGGAAGCGTACATAGCATAAAGAAAAATGCAGAAGATTTAATTATTGCTAGTAAGGAGATTGGTGTAGAAGTAAATGCTGAGAAAACTAAGTACATGGTCATGTCTCGAAATCAGAATGCAGGACACAATCACAACATAAATATAGATAATAAATCCTTTGAAAGGGTGGAAGAATTCAAATATTTGGGAGCAACCCTAACGAATCGAAACTGCATTCATGAAGAAATTAAGAGCAGATTGAAGTCGGGGAATGCTTGCTATCATTCGGTGCAGAATCTTTTGTCTTCCAGGTTGCTATCCAAAAACACAAAGATTAGGGTATACAGAACTATAATTTTACCTGTTGTTCTGTATGGATGCGAAACTTGGTCTCTCACACTGAGGGAGGAACAAAGACTGAGGGTGTTCGAGAATAGGGTGCTGAGGAGGATATTTGGGCCTAAGAGGGACGAGGCGACAGGGGAGTGGAGAGGACTACATAACGAGGAACTTAATGACCTGTACTCATCACCAAATATTGTTCGGGTGATCAAGTCGAGAAGACTGAGATGGGCGGGGCATGTGGCACGTATGGGGGAGGAGAGAGGTGCATACCGGATTTTGGTGGGGAGACCCGAGGGAAGGCGACCACTTGGGAGACCCAGGCGTAGATGGGAGGATAATATTAAGATGGACATTCGGGAAGTGGGATGGGAGGACATGAACTGGATTGATCTGGCTCAGGATAGGGACAGGTGGCGGGCTCTTGTGAATGCGGTAATGAACCTTCGGGTTCCATAAAATGCGGGGAATTTCTTGACTAGCTGATAAACTGTTAGCTTCTCAAGAAGGCCTCTGCTCCATGGAGTTAGTTAGTTAGTTAGTTTTAATTTTCTCGTCCTGTTTTTGCTAATTTCTGCCAGTTTTTTAACAGCAAATGTACATGAAATTTGCTCTACTTTTGGCATTATGTTACAGGTCTTCTGCAGCCTGCTTGCATTCACAATCCGCTATCCACTGGCATCACTCTTCTATGATATTTAGAAGGCTGACTCATGTATCACATGAAAGAAACCTCCCCAGTTTAGAGCATTTTTACATGAGAGTTTTGTATTGAATAATAATAATAATAATAATAATAATAATAATAATAATAATAATAANTTGTATTGAATAATAATAATAATAATAATAATAATAATAATAATAATAATAATAATAATAATAATAAACCTCGATGCTTGGAATGAACTGCAGCAACATTTTTGACTCTAAAATACTGTTCCATTAATTTTGTACAGCTGTATAGAAGAGTATAATTTATTTTATTAGATATTACATTTTTTTAACATAGCAGAGATCTGTAACCCTTATTTGAAATTCAGTTTTGTTAACATCATAGGTCATTTTACATGATAGAACCAAAGCATGTATCCACTCTTATCTACTTTTATATATTGTATGTATGTGAAAACTGTAACATAAGTACATACAATATTACTAATTCATGATTATTTCCCTGATCTCTATTTATGCTGTTACAGTCCTTTGCACATATAATTACAGGTGCTGTAATACTGTCTGTCACATTCTTTTACAGAATTCAGTCCTTATATATACTCTGCATGTGTATTTAGTTGTCAGTTTCATGAGGTAAGGCAACAACTTAGCACTTAAAGAAAGTGCTTACAAGAGCAAAAGAAAGCTGGTAAGTGTGCACTACAAATGCAGAGTTTGGAGGCGTGGGGGTTGGGCTTGTCAAGTGATCATGAAGTGGAATGATGCAGGATATAGCAAAGTCCATTCAGTATTATGAGGAATCTACATATGTAGGCGACACTGACCGACACATCACTAAAGAAAGAATGTGTTTATAAGCTTTGAAAACTGTAATTTTTTGTTTATGGGATGGGAGTTGAACTCCTTTATTTGTTTGTCACCACGAACTAAGAAACAATGCAGGAATCAGTTTTGCCAGATACTCTGAATTACAGTACTGATAATCAAAGCCAGTGATAGGTTGCGCTCATTCTGTGCCTTCTTCATATACTTTGAGGTGCTTTCTTGTCACTGCTGAGTGCCTGTTAAAACTTGGGTTTTCATGTTTGCATGCATGAAATGTGAGAATCACTGAATTGATTTCCGTGAGATTTGATATCCAGTTTAACTAAAATTTTGAAATCAATTTCAATTTTGGTTAAAGCTGGAAAACAGTAACGGACACTTTACATGGAGATCCTCATTATTTCTGCATGCATTTCAACACATAACTCACTAAATATTCTTTAGAATGAAAAAGGTTGGAGCAAAGGCTTTAGAGAAAAATGAAACACATTTTACAACCATTATACTTTTTCCACAAATTCTTAGGCATTTTGATATAATTAAACAGTACATAGCAAATGTGCCAGAATGTTATATTCATCCATCCTATAGCATTACAGTCCATAGTTGAACCTTGGCCTCCTACGTGGGTTTTGTAATAATGAGGCTTTACGATGTGGGGTTATTAGCTGCATGATTAACCCCAGCAATCCTGGAGGGCTAATGGGTTGCTTTGTTGCCTGGCTTTTCCCCACCAACCTGCCCAGAAAAGGAGGCCCTACCAGTAGAAAACTACCACCTGTATAGCTTGGTGAATCACTGAAGCACGCAAGTCCCACTAACTTGCCAAGGTCTCACAACCCCTAGGTGGGACAGAATGTTATGTACACTTGCTAATTTATTTAATGTACTTTAATTCATATTATTCAGAGCTTGAACCAGTTTGAAACTTGGTAGTACTGTAATTTTTATGGACTGAGTCATTTCAAACATTGTTATAAACTTTTGTTTGTGTACTTCAACTTATTACAATATTTAAGTCCCAGGTAATCATTTTCTGGCATGGAATGTTGTACAACACTGTTTTTGCCCTCTCTCTCAAGTTCTTAACAGTGTTCAGAATTCAGCATGCAATGTGTAAATTTGTTAATATGTACAAAAGTGCCTTAAGTTTAATAGATGGTGTTTATATAGCATGTGATAATAAAACTTTAGTGTTATAGGTAAAAAAGATGAGCAAGGTTGGTGGTAGAGTTATTTTTAGTAAGTATATGTACGTTTTTATATCAATGAAAGGGAAAGGCCCTAGCTGCATATTACTACAGAATGCAGGCATATTTTATTGTCTAGAGTCATGCTAGTTGTCAGAGTGTTGCAAGTCACATGCCAGTCACTGTACACATTTTGTGCAATAAGTATGCAGAATACAACAATGGCAGGAAGTGTCATGTAAGTTCGGACCACAGTTTAAAAATACATGAGAAGTTTTACAAAATACACGGGAGACAAACGCATATGGCGTCTATACAAGACATGTGGTTCACAAACTGTGTGACCCATATTGTGGAGCAAGAGTGAATTGTGTGAACTGTTATCTCCTTAGTGTGTGTGATGGAGAAATACACCACACATTGGGATCCCATTCATCCCGGTTTTCCTGGCATACTCCCGGTTTTGTGGGTTTTAAAGAGTTCTGTCCCCGTGTCCCACAGGATATCATATGTCCTGGGTTTTTCCAAGTCATAAAAACACGACATTTCTGACAGTGTGTATGAACATTGTGACTTTTGCACAGTGGGAGAAAACATGTGTAGGAATAGGACAGCCATCAACTGGTCAGTAACAGGAAGGAATAAGATAGGGAGAGGATGATGTGCGGATTAGTGACTGCAACTGAGACTGTGAAAGATGAGGAATGCATATGTAAAGACAAATCAGTAAGTGAACTTATTGCCAGAGTTTGGGTAATATTGTTTATCATTTTGCTGTAGTACTATTAATAAATAACAGTTTTTTCATTATGTGACATGCTAAAAATTTTATCCTCAGTGACCCCCTTCCCCACCACCACCAGTTAAATGTTAGTTTTCAGTTTTTAAAAACCAGGATCCTATCCTTAGTTGTTTTGTTTAGTGGTTAGATTCAGGTTAAACTAAGTGGTTACACAACATCATGGTTGACATGTAGTGTGCTATGAGTGTGACGAGAATTACTGTGCCAAATTTTCTCTGAGACTATAAATTCACACAGTTATATTACACACATAATTACACAATTTTTGAACACCTGTTTGATTAGAAGGGAAACTATGAATGACACTTTTCCAGCAACACAGTGCAGTAATTCCATACACATTATTTACCCCATGCAAAATTTTTAATTTAAAATCTGTGTAGTAGAAGCTATACTTTACCTGGGGGAACAAATGAAATTTTGTGCATAGTTTCTATATTTATCGCCCTATTTCGGTAAAATTTATCATATAAGGTCTGCATGCAATACTGTTGAGGTATAACCAGTTTCATTTAAAGTTGGTGAACCAAAGCGAAATTACCTGAGGGGGTAAAAGAAGCTTTGCCCATATCTTCTACATTTCTCGCCGCATTTCAATAAAATTTGGTATGCGACATGCAAATGGTTGAGTAGTTATGAGTTTAGTTAAAATCGGTGGGGCAAAAGCTATACTTTACCTAAGGGCATAAATGAAGTTTTGTCAGTACTGTGTGTATTTCGCGCCCGATTTCGACAAAATTCGGCACATAAAAATCTCCACAAAAAGACTGTTGAGTAGTTGTGAGTTGCACTAAAATTTGTGCAGCAAAAGTGGTACTTCACCTAAGGGCGTTAATTACATTACATTACACACATGTCAGCAATCCAATTTCCGTCTGGTGACAGATGAATATGAAATTTGTCCATAAAGATAATACAGATCAATAATAAAGTAGAAGCAGAATAAAAATAGAAATATACATGGTTGCAATAAACAACCTCATCAAATATAACACAAAGTGATTTAAGGTATAGCTTAATACAGTAAAAATAAACTAATTATAAACTTAAGGAAAAAATTACAGTGTGTTAAAATTTAACAAGATATAACAAAATGAAAAGGAATCACGAAACAGTATTTCTTGACTGTAGTAAAAATTCATCTACAGAATAAAATGCATTGGCAAGAAGATATTTTGTCAGTGCTGATTTAAAAGAAACCTTATTGGTCTGTAGTTGTAATACATTTGAGGGTAAGGCGTTAAATATCCTTAAAGATGTGTAAGTGACACCTATCTGAATAGAAGAAAAATTAACTGTTGGAAGATGTAATTGATTTTTACTCCTGGTATTAAAGTTGTGTATTGAAGAATTTAAAGTAGAACTACCCGGATTATTATAAACAAACATTATTAATGAATAGATATACAAACTTGGTACTGTTAAAATACTTAATTTTACAACCCAGCGTCTACACGAACACCTTGGGCCTAATCCTAACATAATCCTTAAGATTCTTTTTTGAGGCACAAATATCTTATGCACGGATGAAGAATTACCCCAAAAGATAATACCATAACGAATTTCCTCCCCCGTGTTTTCTACATTTCTCGCCCGATTTTGATAAAATTCGATATATGAGATTTCAGTCTCATACTGTTGTGCAGTTGTGTATTTCATTAAACTCAGTGGAGCGAAAGCTGTACTTTGGCGAAGGGCACAAATGAACTTCTGCCCTGTCTTCTACACTCTCGCGCGATTTGTGTAAAACTCGGCATATGACATTACATGCAAAATTATTGAGTAATCATATCATAATCGTTGCAGCGAAAGCTGTAGTTTACATAGGGTGTAAATGCAATTTTGCCAATAATATATAAGTTTCTCGCTCGATTTTGGGTAAACTTCGGTGTATATCTCCATGCTGTACACTTGAGTATGAGTTTATTTTAGTCTGACCTACCTACTCGTACGTGTAGAGGGTTATTGTTGCGCCTCATCAAACTCGATGACACGTACTCGGCAGGACTCCCTTAGACGAGGGATCGCCCCATCGCAGAGGCTGCTACCTTCACAACACACAACATTTATGAAAGACAAACATCCACGCCCCCCGCGGGATTCGAACCCGCAGTCCCATCAAGCAAGCAGCCGCAGAGCTACGCCACAGACCGCGCGGCCACCGGGGTCTGCTAATTATCAGTTCCACTAATTAAAAATCTTACCATCATAGCACACATCATTTGCGATCGTCGTCATTGCAAGACATATTAGTATACATTACTCACTAACGTGACCCCGCAAGTAGAGTGTCGCACTGGGATTACTGGTCGTCGTCGTCGTCCCCCGTTTAGATGATAAACGCACACCATCAGAACGACAGCATTCAGAGTTTGCTATGCCTGACGTGTGTGTCTCAACCGAAACTATTTCCGGGACCTTCTTTGAATGAGATGACAAAAGACCTGATATGAAGTACGATACATTGAAGCAAAACCGTGGACACAAGCTCACGGCACACTTGAGTAGCCGTGAACGCCGCGTAATGGGCTGACCTGACGGTTTGTTGGTGAAGTTTTGTGGGAGTGGCCAGATAGTCATAAGGTGGCTATATTAACATGTAACATTATCTTTGATGATCTGCGGACGGGATACGTAGTCTGTATAGCGATTCACTACGGGCTGGACGGTCCGCGATCGAATCCCGGTGGGGTGAGATTTTCCGTGCCTTCCAGACGGGCTCTTGAGAACCATCCAGCTTCGCGTACCCCGTCTTGTATTGTATTTGTATTTGTATTTTATTTCATATTCAAGTAGATCCAACATAACAGGTCAAATACAACCACTGGATATAGAATGCGTCACTGTGTATAATATTTAAATAAAGTTCCAACACAAGTTCCAATAGTAAATGTAAGAGTGAAACAATGAAGTCCTTAAGAATAGATATAAAATTATTTCACAGTTACAATACTAATATATATAGATCAAGTATATGCAAAAAAAAGTCTGCGTAACAGACATAGACACACACACGCACACAGAAGTACACAATACACACACATACATTTCATATCATTTTATTATATGTTCCAGTAAATCCATACTGGTCAAGACTGTTTGGATACCGAACTTATCATGTGGGATACATACTTATCAACAATGACAACAACATAGTGCATAGAACTAGATTAAAAATTTCACATTGTAAAAGAAATGACAGAAACTCTTAGAAATAAAAAACGGGATTGAAATACATTTCATAACATAAAAATCATAATTAAAATTCTAACTAAAATTATCCATGACTAAAATAGTCCTCAATAGTGTAGAAAGATTTAGTGTGCAGAAAAACCCTCAGTACCTTTCTAAATTGTTTATTATCATGAACCAACTCTTTTATGTGCCAAGGAAGGTGATTAAAAAGCTTAATACCAAAATAATAAGGCCCTTTTTGATGGGTTGTTAGACTGGAATGTGGGTAATGAAGATTTGACTTACATCTTGTGTTAATGTCATGAATCTCAGATGTAGTTTGATATAAATCCCTATGATCTACAACAAAAAGCAATAAAGAATACATATATTGAGACTGCATTGGCAGGATCTTCAGATCCTTGAAAATATTTCTACAAGAGTCTGTGGGTCTCAGTCTACACATAATTCTAATTATCCTCTTCTGAATTCTAAAAATCTGAAGGCTGTAAGAAGAGTTGCCCCAGAAAATAAGTCCATAAGTCATGAGGGAATGAAAGTATGAGAAATACACAATTCTTAAAGACTCAATCAACAAAATAGGCTTAATTACCCTCATTAAATAACAAGCTTTACTCAATTTAGGCAGAAGTTGGAATATATGGACTTTCCAGATACAGGAACTCTCTAAGACCAAACCCAAAAACTTACTATTAGTATTGTTAGAAATAAAATGATTATGATAACTAACAGGCACTACATTATTAGGAATAGACCGAGCAGAGAACTGGAAATGTTTAGTTTTATCAAAATTTAGAGTTAACAAATTAGCATTAAACCATTCATTCAAACGAACAAATTCAATATTAACATCATTTTTATATTGTAAAAGGCTATGAATATTAATAATCAAACTTGTGTCATTTGCAAATAAAACTGGTTTGACATTATTTTAAAAAATTCTTGGTAAATCATTTATATAACAAAGAAAAAGAAGAGGACCGAGAATAGATCCTTGAGGGACCCCTCGGTCCACCAAGATCCAATCCGAATAACTAACATGACACCGTTCAATATTAGGTATTAAGACTCTCTGATATCTATTAGATAAATAAGATTCAATTAAGTTATAGAATTTACCACTTATACCATAAAAATGAATTTTAAGAAGTAAGATATTGTGATCAACACTATCAAAAGCCTTTTTCAAATCGCAAAAGACCCCACCAACCGTGTTTTTTTTTTTTTGTTTAATGCCTCTAAAATTTCATTATATAATATAAATGAAGCCTCTGTAGTTGATGACTTAAGCCTAAAGCCAAACTGTTCATCCGTTAAAATATTATTATCATACATATGTTGATTTAGTCCTGAACTAATAATCTTCTCAAAAATTTTAGAGAAGGAAGTCAAAAGGGAAATTGGTCTGTAATTAGCTGGGTTCTTTCTATCACCACCCTTAAACAGGGGCTTAATCTCTGCAAATTTCAGCCTATCTGGAAAAATGCCAGAATCCAACATTTTATTACCAATGTATGTCAACGGTGATATAATAAATGGGGAGCAGAGTTTTAATAATTTAACCGAGACTGCATCATAACCATATGAACCTTTTGTTTGTAATGAATTAATAATTTTAGCAATCTCAGCAGACGTTACAGCATGAAATTTTATATGAGGAAAGGGATGGTGAAAGGCTTGCTGTAAATAGTCTAAGGGGCCAATATCAGTCTTAATAAAACCTGCAGTATTGTCACCAGTAACCACAGAAAAAAATTTGTTTAAATGATCTGCAATATCCTGGCTATTACTAACAGTATTTCCTTTAATATTTAATTCCTGTATTGTATCAATTTTCACTGATCTTCCAGTCACCAATTTGGTGATATTCCAAGTAGTTCTAACTTTATTACTGGAATTTATAATTTGTTTATTATAATACTGTTTTTTGGCTTCTTTAATGACATCTTTTAGTCTATACTGTCTATAATGAATCTTCAAAGTAACATTAGTGCTATTGCAACATAATAGAGATCTCTTTTATGCTTACAAGAGTTCCTTATGCCAGATGACATCCAGGAGTTATTTTTAGATTTAATTTTAACTTCTTTCAGAGGAAAACTTGAATAAAATAATCCAAGAAAAGTATTGAGGAAGGAATTAAACATTATATTTATATCATTAGCACTAAAAACTGTATCCCACATTTCATAACTCAGCTGGTATTGGAAATCCTGAACAGCAGTCTGGTCTATTCTCTGTGTTCGGTTTTGAAAACTGACAGCCTTAGCATTAACTTTAACGTCACTTAATACAATCAATTGAGCCTCATGATCAGAGAGACCATTACACAAGGAGAAAATTACGTAGTTGTCGTGAGTAGACACATCAATAAATATATTGTCAATTGCTGTTACCGAACTATTCTGAACCCTTGTTGGAAAGTTCACAATACTTGACAAATTATAGGAAGACAGTAATGTACAGTAACGCTTCTTCTTGTTATTATCTATCAAATAATTAACGTTTATGTCTCCACAAAGAACTAGCTTAGAATTATTAGTATAAAGAAGATTAAGAAGAGATTCTAATTTATTTAAAAAATGAGTGAAATTTCCAACAGGAGTCCTATAAACTAATAATATATAAGTATTATAAATGGAGTTTGATAGTGAAACTGCACATGCTTCAATATGCTGATCATTAGAAAATATATTTAAATCAACAGTATTGAAGTTTAAATCTCGGTGAACATAAATACAGACACCACCCTTCTTTAGTGAGTTTCTACAATAACTGGCTCCCAGAGTGTAATTATCAAGTTGAATTAAACCCAGCTTGAGTTGGTTGAAGTGATGCTCAGATATACACAGAACATGGGGCAAATTAGGTTCCAGGAAATTTAAAAGCTCATCAGTTTTACACCGCAGTCCTTGAATGTTTTGATGATAAATAGCCACAGGAGAGGAAAATTTGGATGTTTCTAAATTCGAAGATAGTATGCATTTATCTAGACGTGAATAAGACAAATGAACATTAGCCAAACTTAAATTTGGATATTTAGGTCCATTACAATGACACACCATGCTTCCATTTAACCTATGAGTAGAGTTCACCATAAAAAATCATCCTTTTTTGTTACAGGAATCTTTTTGTTTCTACTTGACACTCTTAGTTTGTTAGTAATATTATCTGGCTTATTTGCATTGATATCTTTAAGTGTCAATTCCAAGCTATCAGAAGTTGAAATTGGAGAAGACTATCAGTTAAAGAGGAACTCACCTGTGATAGACCAACATGCCAGGGGAGGGCTATAGTTAAAACTGGTACTTTTTTTAAACTGGAATATATATGAAGTACCAGATAATTGGCAAGTAGCTCTTTACCTAGACTGTTCAGGTGTAATCCGTGTCTGGTAAACAACAATCTATTATCATCAGTTCCAAGTGTGGTAACATGTGGAAAGATTCTAGCAAGCTTAGTGAACTTCCTATTGAAAATTTTGATTTCTTCATTAACACCCAAGTTCTTTAGGTCATGTCTATTGGGAATACTTATCAAAATTACACTGGTGTGCTGAACACTTTTTACAAATGTGATCATCTCTTTGAAAACTCTACTGAGATCATTTCCACTAGTATCGTTTGTTCCACAACACATTATTAAAAAGTCATCAGTTGAAAGGTTTTCAATATTGCCTGTTGCTGATTCCAAAACCCATTTAGAAATGGCTCCTTGCTTGATAAAACCAATCACTTCGAACTGTTCACTTAGAAACATTTTCATGTTAGCTGCACATCCTCTTAAAATACTATCACCGAACAACAAAACTTTATGTTTGATGGAATTAGAAAACTTGTTCCTGTTTATGCTGATCTCCAATGAAGATTCCCTTAAGCGGGATTGAATAACACTCAGTTTATCATTCTTAATGTAACTGATACCGTTCATCTTAACCAAACTAGCTTCACCGTTGATAATTGTTGGAATAGGCCTGGATTGCAGATCGGAACTGTCATTAACTGGTTCATTTTTAGTTTGAAGATACTTTGTAAAAGATGATTGCTGCTCATGTGGCCTGGCCAGAACCTTAATTGTTGATTTCGGCGATTTCCTGAGCTCTTTTTTCTTCTTGGACTAGTTAGTGGATATTTGAGTTGAATTCACATATCTACGAGGAAAGGCTTCATCTTTATCTGGCGTAGATTCCCGAAGATTGGACAGAGCTGAGTAACGGTTTGAAACCGATACTGGTTCCAGTGTTTGTAAAACTTCTGAATTCCTATGTGTACTCACACTATATGGATGTTTAGATGTAACCTTAGTCCATGCAGTGAATTCTGTAGGTCCACCATAACCCTCTTCCTCAGTGAAGGCGTTGGACACAGACGCGTGATTTGTAGAAACAGCACTTAATTCTTTGTATAATAGTTTATTTATTAATTGCGTCGAACTTAACTCCAGAAGAACTTCTTTAAGTCGACTCTCCAATTTGACACAATTACAAGTATATTCACAGAGATAAGACATTATGAGGAAACTGTACAGAGCGAGGTTCAAGCAACACATCACTAACCGCCATGTTATCGGGGGTAAAGCAGCCGGCGAGTTGCGCTGACCACCCACCTTGCCCCTGTGCCTGCACAGGCATGTCATGAGGTGACCTTTAATTATAAACTCATTATTACATATGTGCTGAACATTTTCAGAGGGTTGTGATGAAGCGGCCCGGATGGTAGTATTGTGCATGGGGTATTGACTGACGGTCTCTGGTGTATAAATCTGTGAAAAACGAGGAAGAGCATCATACGAGTGGAAGAAGTGTATAGATGGCACTTTAATTTGACAGAATTTTGTGAAAGAGGAGAAATAAGACGTTAAAAAATACATGCAAAAGCCTCACGCCTAGAATCTGTGTGTTAGGTGATTAGAATCAAGAAGGCATGTTTCAGTCGAACAAACCCTCCACCAATTTCTCATAAACGGTCAGCTGATCTATGTTTGTAATCCGTGAAGCTGACGTAATCGTAGTCTGCAATCATGGCCGGCAAAAGTAATATGGAATTGTTGCTGAGAGATGAAGATCGAATTGATTCAGTTTTATCGAAATGGTGGAATCCATCAGCTGCCGCTGCTATTGGTCTCGTATCCGTACTATTTTTGAGAGCTTTTCAAAGGCGGCCTTTATATAGCGGTACGTATTTCTATTACGTAAGTACCACGGCGTTGGGTATGTTTACCTAAATTATTGGTAAATATTCAACGTTTTCAGAATTTCAAAGTAACTGGAATGCGCGCTGTTGGTACAGTACATTTGTTTTATTAAGTTTTTCGACTTGAACACCACAGTAACTGCCATATTCTTAACGTGGGTACGGCAGTGGCTGAGGCACCACAACCGTCCTGCAATGGCACGCGAAAAAGATTAAATCTACTCACAACCTGCAAACGTCTAGGCTGTCGAAGCGGTGTAGGTGATGTCTACGTTCTGGGATGTGGCGCTGTGTCAACGTAGTGGTCATATCTGCAAGGGTCAAAGTGTCCACTGTTTTGGATATTTCGGCCCTTGAACATGAGACCATTATCTTGTCCCGAAACGTCGGCTACCAATCACCCAGAGACGTGGCGCCACATCCCAGAAGAATGAGACTACTCATATGTCATTCCTCCATCAAGAGCACCACCGGTATCACCTTACACATACCACTGTTTACTTCTCTGTCCGCTATAACCGCAGATGTTTGTGTGATGCTGTAAATGACATAAATTTATATCTTCTGAATAGAAGGTGGTAGTCAGTTCTAAAGAGTTGTGATGATTGTATATAACAGGATTACTTGGTTTCTGGACTTTGTCCATTGTCTGGTACGGGGGTGCAGAAATTGCTTTCTCCGGATTGCCATGGTGACTGAATTTTGTGTAGCGGTGCTTAATATTTGTGGACTTTCAGTATGAAACGTGCTGCATGTCATCCTTCTGTGCCCTAGAATTTTGAGGTGGCTTCTAGATTTTTGTAAAGTCTGTATGCCCCTGGTCTGGTATTCAAAAATTGTTGCAACATTTCAGAAACTGGATCTGTTCCAAACAGAAAAAAACTGTTCTCAGTCTTCCTGTGACTGAGACCCTGTTCAGTGTGTGCCTCCCAACCTTTTGACCCGAGGACAGGTACAGAGACCTGTTTGCAAAACATGTTCCCTTTTGAATACGTGACTATGGGCACAGTTCAGAAGCCAGGTAATGCTAAGTACATAGTAGTAATATTAACCATTACGATGCACATAGTTAAATGCAAGTAAGTAAATCAAAGGGTGTGAAATCCAACTTTTTAAGTTTCGTAGTACAGCAAAGAATTCAAAGGAATAAAATGCTATCTTTGTAGTCTGTTTCCCATTTCACATCTTTTTTACTTGATATTATGACATTCAGAGAGATTGCATCTTTCTGTAGTCATGTTGTACTGGACAGAGTGTAACTCTTGTTGTTTCAATGTCTTTCAGGTATTCAGACACATGTGTTGACAAGCGTAGGGTGTTTTATTGCTGGATATTATCTTGACCAGTATCGTAATGGTTATTTAGCAGAGAGAGATGCTGTGTTACGTAATTATTTAGAAAGACACCCAGAAGACTTTCCTGAACCAGGTCAGTAGGATATAGCTTTTGTATGGGTTGTATGTAAAATGGGCTAAATTATGTGTTACGTGCAATAAAGTCATGATGTCAGCAGGGCTGTGGAGTCGGTACACAAAACTTCTGATTGCGACTCCTCAATTTTTAAAACTGCGAACCCAACTGCTTCATAAAATGTCAATATGTATTAATAATGGTAAACTTTTAAGACATTTCATCGCCACCACGTGAGTTATCAGGCTACTTTTTTGACTTATAACTTATATTTAAGTATACGAGGCGTGTTCAGAAAAAGACCGAACTTTTTAAATAGCACTCCAACCAGCACAGAAGGCGCGCTGCAGCTACTGAGCACAACCTAGCTGCAGGTTTTGACAACAAACTGCCATTTGCCCCGTTTCGCTATGAGCATTAGTCATCGAGCTACATCCACTGAACTGAGCACGTGCACAAGCTGTTCGTCAGATTAGTGACAAAGTGACAATGAAAGAGCTTGAAGAACAACGTGTGTGTGTGAAATTTTGCTGCAAACTTGGTAAAAATTTTACAGAGACATTTCAATTGCTTAACCAAGCATACAGGGAGGACTGTATGAGCCGAACGCAGTGCTATGAGTGGTTTAAGCGTTTTAAAGGGGGCAGAATGTCGGTCGGTGAAGATCCCAGGTCTGGATGACCTTCCACATCAACAGACGACGACCATGTTGAGAGAGTTTGTGCTGTGATTAATGGAAATCGTTGTTTAACTGTCCGAGAAGTTGCTGACGAAGTGGGCATCAGCATAGGATCTTGCCATCAAATTTTAACTGAAAAACTTCAGATGCGTCGTGTCAGTGCAAAATTCGTGCCGCGTTTGTTGACTGACGATCACAAAGAGAACCGTGTTGATATCAGTCAGGAACTGCTTGCCAATGCAAGTAGTAATGAAAACTTCCTTAAGAACATCATAACAGGAGATGAGACGTGGGTTTATGGCTATGATGTTGAAACCAAGATGCAATCGTCGCAGTGGATGGGAAAAGGGTCTCCTCGACCAAAAAAAGCACAGATGAGTCGGTCAAAGATCAAGGTGATGTTGGTTGTGTTTTTTGATTGCAAAGGCATTGTCCATCATGAATTTGTACGACGTGGTCAGACGGTAAACAAACAGTTGTACCAGGATTTTTTAGCGTGTTTGAGGGGTGCTGTGCGCAGGAAGAGGCCTGAATTGTGGGAAAACCAAACTTGGATGTTGCACCACGACAATGCGCCGGCTCACGTGTCGCTCCTCATCCGCAGTTATCTGGCAAAACATCAGATATCCGTTGTGCCCCATCCACCCTATTCTCCGGACTTAGGCCCAGCAGACTTTTTCCTGTTTCCCAAACTTAAAACCACTTTGAAAGGACGTTGTTTCCAAACCATAGAGGAGATTGAGGAAAATGCGACGAGAACTGCGCGCGATCACAGAAAGTGTCTTCCAAGAAGCATTCCAACAATGGAAGAAATGTTGGGAACGGTGTATCGCCAGTAGAGGGGACTACTTTGAAGGGGACAGTGCTTAAAATATTGTAAAATGAGCAATAAAGTCTTTATAGCAAAAGTTCGGTCTTTTTTTGAACACGCCTTGTAAGTCTAGTGGTTATGGTAGATATCAGGGCTCCGAGTTTGGAGTATCTAGTTAAGATTTTAAATTAAAGTCGGAGTCCATACATTTTTACTGGCTCTGACGCCACTTAAAATTTCTTCCGATTGCGACTTCACAGCCCTGGATGGCGGCACAGTTTGCACAAAATTGACAAGTCATAGTTATGATTCATTTTTCAGTTATTTCTTCAACAAATATGATATAATGCATGCAAAATACAGAATGTCTTTTATGTTGAGTCTGAACAAAGGGAAGTCCAAGCTTGGTGATGTGAGGTCAGTCAGCAGAGTGTTTCATCACTGTAATGTGGGACTCAAAACAGTTGTGTTTTGTATGTCATGCAGAGGGGTCATTATGTGTCACAGACATTATTCTGTTGAACACAAAGTGTTCATTTGCATTACTTTGCAAAGTATGCATCATGGAAAAAATGTCATCAAAGTTACATAAAAAATATCCCACATAAATGGTTTCATGTAAAATGACAATATGCACAAGAGCAGAAAAATTTTGAATGACGTGTTCCATGGTGGACAAAAATACAATACAGAAATGTGTGTTTTCCACAGCTGAGGCTTGGTTTATATTAACCAGGAATTTAAACAGCCAAAATGACAGATGTTGGTGTTATGAAAATCCCCATGTATCTGTGCTCTTCTGGGGTGTTACGTAGCGTCAAGTGGTAATCCTTTACCAATGTTTCGGGACACCATATCAGTCCCATCTTCAAGGGTCAAGAAGTCCAATTGTCATTGGTAAAGGATTATCAATCAACACTGCATAACATCCCAGAAGAGCGCAGATCTCATCAACATTGCGACGGACACCTGAAATCATGGATAATCCCCCATGTAGTTCATGAAATTTCCTTTACATGACCTTAAAGTGCAGTAAGTGCAGGAAAAATTATAGTGTCCATGTCTTTTTAAGAAAATAATTTTGGCCATTATGTAGAGCAGTCAACTTTCAAGAACTCAGTACAACATTCTAACAGAACTATGCATAAAAACTGTACACATTACCCCATACAAAGTAACTGTTTGGTACAAACCATATTAATCGTTTGGTGATCAGGAAGTGATGTTCTAAGCACTGTACATCCTAACATGATAGTTTGTTATTATATTGTGATTTAATTGCATATTTGGACATTGGTTGAGGGTTTTGGGTTGATGTAACACATTATAATTTTCCCCATTTAAAATAAGGGGAAGTGGGCCCCTGGTTAGCATTTTCATGCACAAGTCTGATTTTCATGAACGTATTACTGACATTAAATGGGAGATATCTGTATATGTAGCAAATAATACAGCAAGCAGACAGACAGGCACCCACAGTACATGGACGGAAGTATGTGTGTGTATTTTTCCTGCAATCATATTTTTTAACTTGCCCATGTCTTAGTCTCTGTATGGGTCTCCAACTCATAGCCCTCCAGGTTGTATTATGCAACCTGAGGCCACATTTGTGAATTATGTATATGTTATAAAACTACACAATAATTTAGGCAAGTAGGTATACCACCTATTGTCAATTTTTCACTTGTGGCCCGCAAACCAGCCCACAAGACTAGGTGTGGCCCTCTGCCATTAAAGGGTTGGATGCCGTGACTTACAGGCTGACCTTATGTTACAGTTAAGGGGAAAGGTGGGTTACCACACACACTGAAAGCCCAACCTTGGTTTATAAATCTAATGACTCAGTAGCTAACAAAATCAACTATGCACCTAGGACACCAAGAACTGCAGTTTCTTGAGTTGTGGGGAAAACCATAAATTTTGTACTTCTACCCAATAATGGGAGCACAGCCAAATTTCAAAAGCAGTGTGTTTCTTTAACCAATATGGGATGATGAAAAATGCCCAATATATGTGGTCTTCGCACTTCTGGGATGTTACGCAGTGTTGATTGGTCGTTAGTTACTGACATTTGAGGACAGCCTGTCATTCTGAAAGGCTCTTCCAAAATGTCAGTAACTAACTAGCAGTCAATGTTGTGTAACATCCCAGGAGAGTGAAGACCTCATTTACACCGTGGCAGAACCCTGAAATCACACGTTGCCCAATATATGTGTCAGTTTAACAACATACTTATATTGTACACTAGTTTCTTCCTGAAACATTGAAAATAATGCGCCCTCTTCAGATCTTATCAGTTACCTATGTTTCATCAGTACTAACTTCCATACCTGTTACATTCAGCTATAATTGTGCTAAGCTCAGACTGACTTATCTTTCTGCCCTTTGCAGTGTATTCACCTTTCTGATCAGTTTTCAGTGTATTGTCACTTTGACAATATCAGTGTAAACCTTAACCTTAAATGTCATTAATGTTTCACAGTATTCATTCATACATCTATGACTGTGTTAAACAAGAGAATTTGTTAACTATGGTTTCTGCATATACATTCTGATTCATCTGTGATTTAATTCTGTTTTAGAGAGGAAAAGGTTTGGTGAACTTCTACTGCCATGGGTTCCAATTCGTTGAAGAATATATACCTTGATAATGAACATAGTTTTTAGCAAAGATTTGTTTGTTTGTTTGCTTGTTTGTGAAATTCAGATTACTCAACATGCTAGTTTGTATTTTGGATGTAAGGACAACATTGTAAACTGTGATTGAGCCCTTATATAACTTTTGCAATAAATGTATTTATTGGCATGTTTGTTTTTGACATCAGTATACATACTTCTCATGTCACTTATGGAAGATTAATGGAATCTGTGATGGAAAAAAACACAAGGAAGTTGTACAAAATTGATAGTGTTGAAATCTTCAAATTGTTACATTTTGTAGGTGAGCCAGAGGAGTAAAGTTTGGGGCTATAACATTTTTTATATGGAAATTTTTGTCACCAGGACATAAAATTATTTTAAAGTGTTGCAAATTTTAGAATGAAGACATGTCAACACCTAGCAGATGGCAATATTATTTGACTGGCCGACCTGCAGCACACAGTTGGAGGTAGTTTATAGTCAGACTTCAAGATTGGGCAATGTTAGTAGCAGCTAGAATAAGGAAGTGAGGTTTGCAATAAGGCAGTAAACACACAATTTTGTTTTTAACTAGGCAGTTTTAACTTAAACCATATCAAAAATATTTACATGATCCATAACCCATGTGTGAATTGAATATATGTATTATAATAATACCAACAAAATGCACGACACTAACCTCCTGCATGTTTCGGCCACTCATGTGGCCATCTTCATGGAGGTAATACAAAGGATGAAAAATGTTAAAAGATGATGCAGTTACTGAAGTGACAGACCCAATCCAAGGTACACAAATTTTGTATCTTTGATTGGTTCTGCCACTTCAATGGGTGTGTGAACTTTGAAAATTTTTTACCCTTTACATTACCTCCCTGAAGGTGGCCACAGTGGCCGAAACATGTAGGAGGTTAGCGTATATAAAAACTAGTTTACTAGTGTACATTTTTTTGTCATTATGATTATATTATACATAGCACAAATACTTCTGTTTGGCTGTATCCAGCTATATAGAATACTGGATGACTTATGGTGTGTCTGCTGTATGTATGACCTACCTCTTCTAGTGGCATTCAGATTGTGGTCTTGTCAGTTGTGACAATGTTTAGTGTTGTAGGTGGACACCTGTGTTTGGAGCAAGATGCATTCTTTTTTATGAAGATACATTGTGGCCCTTAAAAGAGCCACTTTTGTTCCCCATATTTCCTGTTCATTGTTTCTCTTGGCCCGGACCAGTTTCTGCCTCCTGTCACTTTCCCATGGGTCAGATTGCTTGCCTTTCTTGCATCATATACTGACACAGGTGCCAAGTTCCTACATGACATCTTTTTTTGGCAAGGAAATTTTTAAGTAACATCGACTGTGTTTATAATACCTAGTTTTCGTTGAATTGACAGCAGCGTACATTGTATGCCTCTTTTCGATATACCAGCCATGCTTGTCACATGTATAATATCAATGCTGTTGCCAAGTCTGCGATAACCGCTCACTGCATTTACTGAGCTGTTGTGACTCTTCAGATGAAGCAGTAAGTTAGTAAAACACAGTAGTGTAGCACAATCAGTATTGTGACCTGGCTATGGGCTTGACTGCTGGGCTTCAGTTCCCAGTAGAAGAAGAGGAGGCATAAAACCCTCTGTACAAGTGAATAGTCAGGGTAAGTGGTTTACAGAGGTAGAAGACGTGATAGTGATGACTGGAACAGTCCAGCACCATCATCATCCATTACCCAGACCATCACTTTAACGATTTAGCTACCACAGCCATTTTTGAGAGGTATCGGTGTTAGGTGATAACTAGCACTGTTTGTCACAGTTTGAACCTTCTAACTCCATGGAACAGAGTAATTCTTGAACAGCAGATAGCTTCTTAGCTAGCCAAGAATTTTCTGCATTTTGTGGAACCCAAATGTTCCTTGTCATGTTCAGAAATGCCTGCCACTTGACCCTCTTCTAGCCAGATGAATCCAGTCCATGCTCTCCCATCCTATTTCATTAAGACACACTTTTATATTATCCCTCCATCTATGCCTAGGTCTTTCAAGTGGTTACTTTCCTTCACAATTCCCTGACTGGCTTGCGAAACAACTTGATAGGTATTAGAATCACAGTAAACCCAAACACAACAATTGTTTATTCCAGTGTTAATTAAACAAGTTTTTTCAGCCTGATAGCCGATCATTAGGCTGACCAGGAACTTAAAAGGGTACGTACACAGTTATATGGGTTAAGATCTCAACTTCTTACAGTTTATATTGTATGTTGAGTACATGTAAGATAAAGGAGCAACCTTGAGCAAGGGAATTAAATAATTTGTATTTTAGGACTGAATCTGTAAAATGTAAAATATGAAGTTAAAAGATTGAAATTGAGGGGGAGGTAGGCGCTTCTTCAGACGGCCCTATACAGTATATATGTGTGTGTTCAGTGGTCTTTCATGATGGAGTTGGATATTACCAAAGAATTTAAGTGGTATGTGCTTGTTATGACGGTTAAAAGACATGAATTGGAGAATTTGACATATCCACAGTTTTGAAGATTATTCTTTTCAACTGTTAAATGTTCCATACTATCAGTCCACTAGTCTGTAATTTTTAACATCATTGAAAATTGTTATTTCGAGACGTACTTGTGACATCTGTTGTAGAAGTATTTGGCACATCTTATTTTCATGGAATCTGAATGCCTTGGTCAACCTGGTGATGGCCTATCAGGCCAAAACATCTTGAATTGACACTGAAATAAGCAATTGTTGTGTTCACCTGTATTTACTGTGATTCTTATTATCCATAAGACAACAGATATATATATATATATATATATAGTCCATTTACCCGCTGAATCTTGTCTTGAACTTCCCAGAGTAGCCCTCTCAAAAGATCAGTTGAATAGCCTCAGGCTACATGACATCATGTCATGAGATGCCAGCAACACAAGTGCCACTCTGAGTGCAGTAACCAAACAGAAATAGCAGGGTTTAACTAGATTTGTAATATGACTAGCAAGTTTTGTGGGAAGTGTTCATAGCGAGAAATATGATTATTCTTATAATTACGATCCTGAAATGTAACATTTGAAAGACAGAAAAGCTGGTGGCAAGGAATTTCATCAAAGTTCCAAAGATCAAAAATCGTCATGATGATGAACATAAACAAGTGTAGGACACCTGGGTCCTGTCCTGTGAAAACTGTCTTGAAGATGCTGTTTACCTCTCCATCCTGTTTTTGGTTGACCTATGTTGCGTTTGCCTTTTGGTTTGTAGTCCCAGTGCCATCCTGGGTATTCATAAGTGTTCCATCCTTTTAACATGTTGTAGCCAATCTGCTGGTAGCTTTGAATTTCACCTATTATGTGTTCTACTTTTAGTTTTTCATGAATTGTTGTAATCCTTTGATGGTCTGACTTTGTCTGTCCTAAAAGTGATGTCAAAAATTTCATTCATGCTATTCCTAATTGTTGACTTCCTTTTTTATTTAAAACCCAAACTTCACTGCCATATTTCAATGTTGTGTGGGAACATCCCCACAAATGCAAAACGGCCCTTTCCGCGCAGTACAGCGGTAGTCGGTCTCCCCACCACTGCAACAAGCTCTTCACGCCAGCCAATCCCAGACGGGCAGCCCAGCGACGGCCAGGTATAAAAGGCTACATTTCCAGCCAAAAGTTGTGCATTCCAGTATTCCGGATCCAGCGTTCAATATCAAGACTCAACGTGCTACGAGCCTCCACGATCGGCTCCCGAGCATCATCCGCCACTCGGCCCGTTAGCAGCATCTACAGCTCGCACCCTGCGGAACGCGCCGCAGTGTCTACCAGCACACGCTGCTCGGCACCACAGAGCTGTCCCAGGCTCTCCACCGCGCGGTCTGCTCCGCGCAACCGGCTGACACTGTACAGAACTCACTCTCACTGCACTGCTTCAGTGAGTCCGTTTCTTCACAGGAGTAACTTTGTCGGACCTCACTAACGCGGCCCTTAGCCGCCACAATAGCAAAAGAGAAGCACTTGTAAATACGTCCGACACGGACAACTGTACATAACAATAACCTGTACATATCTACGAGAATAAAGACTGACGTTAATGTGTTTACTGTTGTTGTGATTTCACAGTAGCAGCATACAGTAACCCACAGTTGCTTTGTATGTAATATTGTAAAGTCATAATTTGGTGCTTGGCAGCATATTTTACCAAAATTTCTTTTGATAGTGACATTTATTTTACTATACTGTTGTATTTTTGTTGTAATGTTAGTTTTAAATTCAGAGATCATGTTTCCTAGATAAATACAGTCCATAACCTGTTCAATAATTGTATCATCAACAACAATTTTAGCTCTTTGTATGTTCTTGCCACATATAGCCATATACTTTGTTTTGGTAGTTGATATTTTAATGTTGTATTTGCAAGTAATTTTGTTTAGTATGTTTGTGCCAATTTGCAGTTCATCTTCTGTCCTTGCTAGTATTATTTGGTCATCAGCATATGGCATTGTTTTGAGTGCTTTATTATTACATATTTTAAAATCCAGTCGTGGCAGTGGATTTCCATCAAGTTACACAGAGTTGGAGACAGCCCACAACCCTGTCTTACTCCTTTAATAATGTTCAAAATTTTAGACAGTTTATGGTGCGGAAGCTTAATACATATTTTTGTATTTTTATAGAAGCGCTGAACTGTTGCAATTATATTGGTTGGTATTCCATTTTCTGTTAAATTTTCTGTAACACTTCTTGGTTCACATTGTCATCTGCTTTTTGGGAGTGAATAAATAAAATGTAGGTGGGTAAATTTTATTCTCTTCATTTAGCCATAAAGTGTTGCAAAGTAAAAATGGCATTTGTGCAGATCTGTCCTTTTTAAAAACCACTTCAGTTCTTTTCTAAAAATATTTTCAGTGTACTTTTCTATTTAATTTTAATTATATTTGCAAATTTCTTATGCTTTTGGCAGCAAAGTAATACCCCTGTAGTTTTTACATTCGTTTTTTGAATCTTTTTTATGAATATTTATCACTAGTCCTGTTTCCCAGTCTTCTGGGATGTGGTGTGTCTTCCATATGTCTTTATATAATGTCATTAGTGTTTCATTTAAAGAGTTTCCTCTGTATTTAAACAGTTCCATGTTTAAATTGCCCATGCCTGGGCTTTTCATATTCTTTTTTCTAATTAAGGCCAAATTTAATTCGTCCATTGTTATCATTTCATCCAGCAATTTGTTTACATAATGTTCATAATGCGGTATTTCACAATTATCTGGGGTTTTTTCTTCATTCCATAACTTTGTGTGATGTGTTACCCAAGTATCTTCTGAAATATGATTTATGTTCAGTTTGTCATTTTCTACTAGTCGTAATTTTTTAAATATTTAAAATCCTCTTCTTTGTGTGCCTGTAATATCTCTTTCGAATGATTTTACAAATTTACAATGTTTCCTAACTGTAGCTCTGCTTTTCTTGTATTGTATGTAGTCCTCTAGCTTCTGACTCTGTAATCATCTTTCATAATAGCTGCTTTCTGCAATTTTGCAAAAGCACCTAATTATCCCCATTGAGAGCACAATGCAATAAATGGTGGGGTTATTCTAACTAGAAAGTACCTCCACAAAAATGGAATTGTAAGTGTATGTAGATATAGGTTGAAGGTAATTAGGAGTGCCCGGCAAGATCATGGTAGGCATATGCTAATGTGCAGGAACACCTTAGGAAGAACTGCAATAGCAAGTGTATCATTGCCCCTCCCAAGGTACATTTAAATGTTTTATTTACACTGTATGAAGCTGTCAGTACACATAAGATAGTATACAGTTTGAAAGCCTCCTCATATATGGCGCTGTTTGTTGCGACGAGTTAATTGACATCAATGGAGAAACTGAAGTGCCTCGTGATGAACCTTCCCAACAGTGTCTGAGTTAGCCC
The DNA here is from genome assembly GCA_013340265.1 of Coptotermes formosanus. Lineage (NCBI taxonomy): Eukaryota > Metazoa > Arthropoda > Insecta > Blattodea > Rhinotermitidae > Coptotermes > Coptotermes formosanus. The sequence goes on along the minus strand of BLKM01000769.1, from coordinate 1,584,292 downwards.
CCTCCCCCCAGCAAGTCTGTCCCTTGCTACCCTGAAGAGGGAGGCAATACATTCCTTCAGAACATTGGCCAACTGCATAGCATGACAGCCCACAGCCCACTTGACAATAGTCTTCAATGACATTTGTTTTCTTTGTAAATTGAAAATGTTGAATTCATATATTCATTCAGCAGTGCACTTTCATAAGCCAATCCCAGTGTCCACGCAGTCTAAGGCATGTATCTGCGGCCACTCGCTTACTGGGATTGTGGGTTTGAATCTCGCCGGGTGCATGGATGTCTGTCTCTTGTGAGTGTCGTGTGTTAGGTAGAGGTCTGTGCGTTGAGTTGATCACACATCCAGAGAAGTGCTACCAAGTGTATGTTTGAGTGTAATGTTGAAGCCTCAATAATGAGGAAGCCCTGGCCCACTAGAGGCGCCATAAATAAATACACTTTTTCAAGTACTGTAATTGAGAGCTGAGTAATTATTACATAATTGTTGTTTCTATTTTCCTGAGGTGAGGTGGCATCACTAAAGATATTCTGCTACAAGTGGTGACCAATGTCATATTGTGAATGAGCAAGGAGCATCTAGGAATTCCCCTCTCCCCACATCATATGCAAAGAACTTGATCCTGACCAAGGACAGAGCACACACAATCTCTTCCCACACACACCTAATGTGTACTGAAGTATGAAGTGCTCCTACTGTGAAAGTGAACATCACGTGAGGTGATGAGTGTGAGGTACGATTCTGGAAATTTAAAAGGGGGGTATGTGGACTTTCAATGCACATTGACTGTTGCATATGTATTAAAGGCTTCGTTTTAAGATACCTTATAACAGATTGTTCCAAACTCTACTAGGTGAACTGTAATTTTCAGCTGATTATATGATCAGGGATATTTGTTGACAGCCTTGGAGAAGCAACATTGAAGAATCTGCTGTTCTGAGTGCCAGGGTTTACCATTCGTTTCAGGGTCAATGAGGAAGATCTTTCAGCTGTGCACACCATTTGGAAGGTCATTGAATTGAGACTTCTGTAAGACACCAAGGAATTCCCCCATCATTGCAGACCAACCAGTAACAAGTCCATGTATTAAAGGTAGGCCTATGTGTCATGTCTGAACCTAATTAACATAAGTAACCGAAGTTACATTATTGGCCCCCAGAACATAAGATTTTACTTGCATTTAACTCATACATATAATCTGTAATAAATGTAACAAATCTCGAAAAAAAATTACTATTTTAGGATTTTAATTCCACAAGAAAAACTACATCATTACACCCCACAACATGGGAAAAAATGCGTGAACAAAATGGATGATAATGAAGAACATATTGAAGATTTTCACTTGGAAACCAACACTGGTGCAAGTTAGGTCCAAGTCGGTCAGTAATGAAGGGCGCCTTACTCTTGAGGCCCAAAAGGTAATTCGCCCGTGTATCCCCTTGCATTGTAGTGGGGTGACTGAAACACTTCACATGGCACCTCCTGCGCATGTGTTACATGCAGTGCAAGTTAGGAAGAAATCTGTTGGTAATGAAGGGCACTTTACTCTAGAGGCCGAAAGAGTTTTTCGTCTGTATCTCCCCTTGCAGTGCAATGGGGTCACCGAAATATACAACATGGCACTCCCTCCAAATATGCAAAAAGCAGTGCAAGTCAGGTTGAAGTCGGTCAGTACTGAGGGACACTTTACTCTTGCGGCGGAAAGAGTTTTCGTCCGTATCTCACCTAGTATTGCAGTGGCGTCACTCACAAATACAACACAGTAATCCCTACGCATCCGCGATAAGCAGTGCAAGTTACGTTGAAGTCAGTCCGAAATGAAGGGCACTTTCCTCCTCAGGTCGAAGCAGTTTTTCGTCCGTATTTCCCCTAGCATTGCAGTGGCTTCACTCACTAATACAAAATGGTACTCCCAGCACATGCGCTAAAAGAAGTGCAAATTAGGTCGAAATCGGTCAGTAATAAAGCGCACTTTACTTTTGAGGTCGTAACAGTTCTTCGTCCGTACCTCCCCTAGGATTGCAATGGGGTCACTGAGTAATACCAGATCGTACACCCTGTGCACGCGCTATAAGCAGTGCAATTTAGGTTCAAGTCGTTCAGTAATAAAGGGCACTTTACCCCTGAGGGCGAAATAGTTTTTCTTGCGTGTCTCCCATAGGATTCCAGTGAGGTCACTGAATAATGCAAAGTCATACTCCATGCGCATGCGCCACAAGCAGTGCAAGTTAGGTTGAAAGCGGTCGGAAATGAAGGGCACTTTAATCTTGACGTCGGACAGTTCTTCGCCCTATCGCCTCTAGGATTGCAATAGGGTCACGCAGTAATAAGACCTTGTAGTCCCAGCGCATGTGCTACAAGCACTGCAAGTTAGATTGAATTCGGTCTGTAATGAAGGGCACTTCACTCATGAGGTCGAAACAGTTTTTCGTCCATATCTCCCCAAGGACTGCAGTAACGTCACTGAGTAATATTACATGGTACTCCATGCGCATGCACTACAATGAGTGCAAGTTATGTTGAAGGCGGTCAGCATTGAAGGGCATTTTACCCCAGAGGTCAAAACAGTTTTTCGTCTGTATCTCCCCTAGGACTGCAGTGGGGTCACTGGGTAATACCATATGGTACACCATGCTCATGTGCTACACGCAGTGCAAGTTAGGTTGAAGTCAGTGAGTAATGAAAAGTTTAACCTTAAGGCCGAAACAGTTTTTCATCCGTATCTCCCCTAGGAATGCAGTGCGGGCGGCACTCAGTAATACCACATGGAAATCCCTGGGCATGCGCTACAAGCAGTGCTAGTTAGGTTGAAGGCGGCCAGTAATGAAGGGCATTTTACTCTTGAGGCCGAAACTGTTCTTCGTCCGCTGTCTCCCCTACTATTGCAGTGGGGTCACTGAGCAAAAGCACATTTTACTCCCTGCGCATGCGCTAAAAGCACTGCATCTTAAGTTGACGTCGGTCAGCAATGAAGGACATTTGACTCTTCATGCCTAAAGAGTTTTTCGTCCCTATCTTCCGTATGATTGCAGTGGTATCACTGAGTAATATCACATGGTACTCCCTGCGCATGTGCTACAAGCAGTGGGAGTTAGGTTCATGTCGGTCAGTAATGAAGGGCAATTTGCTGATGAGGTCGAAACAGTTTTTCGTCCGTATCTCGCCTAGAATTCCAGTGCGGTCACTGGGAAATAACACATGGATCTCCCGGCGCATGCGCTACAAGCAATGCAAGTAAGGTCGAAGACCGTTAGTAATGAAGGGCACTTTATTCTAGGGGCCGAAAGAGTTTTTCGTCCCTATTTCCCCCAGGATTGCAGTGGGGTCACAGAGTAATGCCATATGGTACTCCCTGCGCATGCGCTAAAAGCAGGGCAAATTAGGTTGCAGTCGGAAAGTAATCAAGGGCACTTTACTCTTGCGGCCGAAACAGTTTTCGTCCGTATCTCCCCTAGGATTGCTGTGGGGTCACTCAGTAATACCAAATGGTACTCTCTGCGCATACGCTATTACCAGTGCAAGTTACACTGAAGGAAATAAGTAATGAAGGGCATTTTACTGTAGAGGTCGAAACAATTCGTCTGCTGTCTCCCTTACTATTGCAGTGGGGTCACTGAGTAAAAGCACATTTTACTCCCTGCGCATGCGCTACAACCACTGCATCTTAAGTTGACGTCGGAAAGTAATGAAGGGCACCTTACTCTTGAGGTCGAAACACTTTTTCGTCCGTATCTACCCTAGATTGGCAGTGACTGTACTCACTAATACAAATTGGTACTCCCTGCGCATGCGCTAGAAGCAATGCAAGTTACGATGAAGTCGCTCAGTAATGAAAGACACATTCCTCTTCAGGTCGAAACAGTATTTCCTCCCTATTTCCCCAAGGATTGCAGTGGGGTCATACAGTAAAGCCACATGGTACTCCCTGCGCATGCACTACAAGCAGTGCAAGTCAGGTTGAAGTCGGTCAGTAACGAAGGGCACTTTACTCTTGATGTCAAAAGAGTTTTTCGTTCGTATCTTGCCTAAGATAGCAGTGGGGTCACTGAGTAATACCACATGGTACTGCCTACGCAAGCGCTACAAGCAGTGCACGGTAGGTTGAAGGCGGTCACTAATGAAGGGCACTTTACTCTTCAGGTCCAAACAGTTTTTCGTCCGGATTCCCCTAGAACTGTAGTGGGGTCACTTAGTAATATTATGTGGTACTCCCTGCGTATGCCCTATAAGCAGTGCAAGTTAGGTTGAAGTCGATCAGTAATGAAGGGCACTTTACTCTTGAGGCCGAAACAGTTTTCGTCCGTATTTGCCCTAGGATTCCATGGGGGTCACTGAGTAACAACATGTGGTACTCCATGCGCATGCGCTACAATCAGTGCAAGTTATGTGGAATTCAGTCAGTAATGAAGGGCACTTTACTCTTGAGGCCGAAATATTTCTTCGTCCTCATTACTTTAGGAATGGAGTGGTGTCACTGAGTACTACCACATCTTTCTCCCTGCGCATGCGGTACAAACCATGCACGTTTGGTTGAAGTTGGTCAGTAATGAAGGGCACTTTACTCTTGAGGCCGAAACAGTTTTTCGTCCGTATCTGTCCTCAGGTTGCAGTGGGGTCACTGACTAACTGGGGTCACACCCGTAGGATTGCAGTGGGGTCTATGAGAAATACCACATGGTACTCCTTACACATGCGTCACAAGCAGTGCAAGTTAGGTTGAAGTCGGTGTGTAATGAAGGGCACTTTACTCTTGAGGCCGAAACAGTTTTTCGTCCGTATCTCCACTAGCATTGCAGTGGGGTCACAGAGAACTATCATATGTTACTTCCTGCGCATGCCCTATATGCAGTGCAAGTTAGGTTGAAGTCTTGATGTCGAAACAGTTTTTCGTCCGTATCTCCCGTAGGATTTCAGTTGTGTCACTGAGAAATATCATATGGTACTCAATGCGCATACGCTAGAAGCACTGTAAGTTCGGTTCAAATCGGTCTAAAAGGATGGGCACTTTACTCTAAAGGCCGAAAGAGTTTTCGTCCTTATCACCCCTAGGATTGGAGTGAGGTCAGTCAGTAATAGCACATGGTACTCCTGATCATGGTCTACAAGCAGTGCTAGGTTCAAGGCGGTCCGTAATGAAGGGTAGTTTACTCCGGAGGCCGAAAGAGTTTTACGCCCGTATCTCCCATAGGATTGCATTGCGGTCACTAAGGAATTCCACATCGTACTCCGTGCGGATGTGCTACAAGCAGTGGAAGTTAGGTTGAAGTCGGTCAGTAATGAAGGGCACTTCACTCAGGAGGCCGACACAATTGTTCCTCCGCATCTCCCCTAGGACTGCTGTGGGGTAATTGAGTAATTCCACATCGTACTCCCTGGGCATGCGCTACAAGCAGTGTATGTTATGTTGATGTCGGTCAGCAATGAAGGGCACTTTCCCCTTGAGATCGAAACACTTTTTCGTCCGTATCTCCCCTAGGATTAGAGTGGGGTTACAGAGAAACTCTGAACGCAACTTCTTACGCATGCGCTACAAACAGTGCAAGTTAGGTTGAAGTCGGTCAGGAATGAAGGGGACTTTATTCTTGAGGGCGGAAAAGTTTCTCGTCCGTATCTCCCCTAGGATTAGAGTGGGGTTACAGAGAAACTCTGAACGCAACTTCTTACGCATGCGCTACAAACAGTGCAAGTTAGGTTGAAGTCGGTCAGGAATGAAGGGGACATTATTCTTGAGGGCGGAAAAGTTTCTCGTCCGTATCTCCCCTAGGATTAGAGTGGGGTTACAGAGAAACTCTGAACGCAACTTCTTACGCATGCGCTACAAACAGTGCAAGTTAGGTTGAAGTCGGTCAGGAATGAAGGGGACATTATTCTTGAGGGCGGAAAAGTTTCTCGTCCGTTTCTCCCCGAGGATTGCAGTGGGGACATTGAGCAATACAATATGTTACTCCCTGCGCATGCGCTATAAGCAGTGAGTCTCCTGAGTAATACCACATGGTACGG
>BLKM01000769.1:1469103-1578219 GCA_013340265.1 Coptotermes formosanus | reverse complement strand
CGCCTCCGTAATACCCACTGGTACCCCCCCCCCCCCCCCCCCCCGAATGCGCTACAAGCAATGCAGGTTGAAGTTGGTCATTAATGAAGGGCAGTTTACTTTTCAGGCTGAAACAGTTTTCTTCCGTATCTCCCCTAGGATTGCGGTGGGATGAAAAACTGTTTCGACGTAAAAAATAAAGAGCCCTTAATTGCTGACCGCCTTCAAACTACCTTAAAACTCCTTGTAGGTCATACTCATGAACTACAAGGTGGCATTACTCAGTGACCCCACTGCAATCCTAGGGGAAATGCGGAGGAAAAATTCTTTCGACCTTAAAAATAAAGTGTCCTTTATTACAGACCGACAGCAACTTAACTTGCCCCGCTTGTAGCGCATGCGCACGCAGTAGGATGTCGTACTAATATTCAGTCACTCCACAGGAAAGACTGTTTCGGCCTAAACAGTAAAGTGCACTTCATTACTCACCGACTTCAACTTAAGATGCAGTGCTTCTAGCGCATGCGCAGGGAGCAAAATATGGTCTTACTCAGTGGCCCCACTGCAATGCTAGGGGTGATACGGGCGAAAGACTCTTTCAACCTCAAAAGTAAAGTGCCGTTTATTACTGACCGACTTCAACCTAACGTGCAATGTTTGTAGCGCATGCGCAAGTATTATTATGTGGTATTTCTCACTGACCCATTCCAATCGTAGGGGACATTTGACGAAAAACTGTCTCGACCTCAAGAGTAAAGTGCCCTTCATTACTGACCGACTGCAACCTAACTCGCACTGCTTGTAGCGCATGTGTAAGGAGTACCATGTGGTATTACTCAGTGACCCTGCTACAATACTAGGGGAGATATGGACGAGAAACGTTTTGGACCTCAAGAGTAAAGCGTCCTTCATTACCGACCGCTTACAACCTAACTTGCACTCTTTGTAGCGCATGCGCAGTTAATACCTTGTGGTATTGCTCAGTGACCACAGTGAAATCCTACGGGTGATACGGACGAAAGACTGTTTCGACCTCAAGTGTAAAGTGCCCTTCATTACTCACCGCCTTGAACCTAATTTCGACTGTTTCTAGCGCATACACAGGGAGTACCATGTGGTATTACTTAGTAACCCCACTGCAATCACAATGGAGATAAGGTCGAAAAACTTTTTCACCGTCAAGAGTAAAGTGCCCTTTATTACTGACGGACTTCAACATAACTTGCACAGTTTGTAGCGCATGCGCAGGCAGTACCATGCGGTATTACTCAGTGACCCCACTGCATTCCTAGGGAAGACACGGACGATAAATTCTTTCGACCTCAAGAGAAAAGTGCCCTTCATTACTAACCGAATTGAACGTAATTTGCGCTGCTTGTAGCGCATGCGCAGGGAGTAATATGTGGCATTACTCAGTGACCCCACGGCAATCCTAGGGGAGATACGGACGAAAAACTGTTTCGGCCTCAAGAGTAAAGTGCCCTTCATTACTGACCGACTTCAACGTAACTTACAGTGTTTCTAGCGCATGCGCAGGCAGTAACATATGGTATTACTCAGTAACCTCACTGGTGCGGACGAATAAATGTTTAGGCCTCAAGATTAAAGTACCTTTCATCACTCACCGACGTCAAACTAACTTGCACTCATTGTAGCGGATGCGCAGGGAGTACGATGTGGAATTACCCAGTGAGTAGCGCGCAGGACATTGTTGCCGGAGTGGGGAAGAACGACTTCTGATGAAGGCTGTTGATTTCCCTCTGTGCTGGGTTGTGATGAGGTTCGGAAGTAGTGACTTCCGCTAGCAGTGTGGTGTGTATTTGTGGGCCCCTTAAAGGACCGCTCTGCATGCAGTGGGATGTTCCCACCTAACCCTCCCGCGGAGAAGGCTGCTCAGGTGTTAAAGCGAGCAGGCAGGTGGATATGGCGGCCAGTGCGTGTGGTTCGTGGTTCTAACGTGTCAGGCGAATTCGCAGACTGAGGTATTTGTGGAGAGTGGGTGTGAGTGAGTGAGTGAGTGAGTGAGTGAGTCTGGTACTGGCTGTGGTCCACCGAAACTCGCAAACCGCAGAGTTCAGTTAAGAAGCGCATTTTCTGGGTTTCCGTTCCTCGCGCCACCGACACTATGAAGTGCGGTGTCATGGGGCGGTCTCGGGCTACATCCTGATCGCCGCGCCCAGAGCGGAGCTGCAAGACGCCCTGGACATGAATGCCCCGAGTCTCCAGCTCCTCCCGAACGACGCTCTCAGGCATGTGCTTGCCGAGATTCTTTAACAACAGACGGACGCATCAGTCCTCCGGGAGAGAAAATGTGTGAAAACTCACACCCTTGCTCCCATCCAGGGACCGCAGCGCACTTACAGTGGCTCGGAAGCCATTGCCCGTCTTTGGAACCAGCATAAGTCTCTCGCCCTTCATCTGGGCTGAGAGACCGCTGGGGCATAACTCCCTCAACCATGCCAAGAATCCATGGGTATCGGTGACCCCTGAAACATAGATAGGAGTCTTGTTATGCCGCTTGCCTGCGGGAATTACCGTGGTAGTCTCCATGGGGGTGTCAGGAGTGGTGCCAGCTGTCATGCCACTCAGAGGTCCGGACACGTCTCCAAGAGACGTGCGCCTAAAGTCTGCCTCAGGTGAGGCAGCAGGTTCGGGAGTACCCGATCGTTTGGCTGTGGGCTTCAGCGGCCCACTTTCCTGACGTGGGACGGCGCGTCAGGCCACCACCGCGGCATACGCCGGCCCACCCTCCATCGGACGGGGCTGCCGGCTGTTCCCGGCAGTCAGTTCATCCGCGGCACACACTGCCGCAGATGCCTCCACGACCAGCGCACTGGGCGCTGGGCGCCTTGCGGAGGGCTCAGACACACCGTCTGAAGTGGAAAGCTCGGCGGCTTTCCTTTTTCCCGCAGGCAGCTGCAGCGGCCTGTGCGAGGACTGAACCTCATCCACAACCTCGCCGGACGGCTTTGCCTTGCCTGGCGCAAGGACCTTTCTCCTCTTGCTCGCCGCCACAGCCCTCCTCAGCTCCTGGAGAAGAGCTGGGGACAGCTTAAGCGTGGAGATAGCCTACATAAAGGCCAGTTCCTCCTGGTTCAGCATAGCGCTAAAAGCAGGGGGATCGTACTCAACTACTACCCCCTCTTATCCACTGAAGGACCAGAGAAGCAGCAGCAAACAGCATTACTCCTCGGGAGCAGTGAGAACTCCAACCGACAACAGTACGTGAGCGCCCGCTTAAGAAACTTACTCCAGAACTTACTCCTTGCGAAGCGAACCAGACCACAGTTAGCGTAAGCGAGTCCCCGTTATAGAGTAAGGTGTCTGTTTTAGAGACCAGCGATGCGTTAAAACACAGGTGGGGATTCCGGTGCGAGTCTCGTACTGGCAGTGGTTTGGTGCGCTTCGCAAGGAGTAAGTTCAGGAGTAAGTTTCTTAACCGGGCGCTCATGTACTGTTGTCGGTTGGAGAACTCGCTGCTCCCAAGGAGTAATCCTGTTTGCTGCTGCTTCTCTAGTCCTTCAGTGGGTAACAGGGAGTAGTAGTTGAGGAGTACCGTCCCCCTGCTCTCGGCGTAATGCTGAAGCAGGACGAATTAGCCTTTGTTAAGGCTATTTCCACGATGGATCTCTCCCGAGCTCTCCTCCGACAGCTGCGGAAAGGGATGGCTGCGCGGAAGCGGATCAGGACCGGTGCGACTTGCAAGGCCAAACCACCCAGTGTGGTCGCCTCCAAGCGACATCCTACGATCTCAAGTGCCGCGAGTATGGTTCAACCGTCCGGCAAACCGCTGCAGAGGCCGGCGGCAAAGAGGAAGGCTGAAGAGCTTTCAAGCTCAGACGGCTCATTGGGGCATGCGAATAGACGACCGACGACGAACCCGCTTGACGAGCCGTGCGCGCCGGGCACTTCTGGGGAGGCAACTGCTTCCTGCAAACCACTTCCCGGCAAAGATGGGCCAGCCTACGCAGCGGTAGTTGCTGGGTACGCTAACCCGCAGCAGTCATTTGGGCGGCCCAAGCCCTCAGCCAAAGCCTCGGATAACTCCGAGCCCGATGTCTCTTCTGGGGCAGCATCTAGGCGCATGTCGACTGACATGTCAGGACCTCTGGATGGCATGCCAGCTGGCACCACCTTGAGTGATAACATCGCTCCCGCCGGCGAGCGACCAAACAAGACGCCCATCTTTGTTTCGGGAGTATCTGATACTCGCGGCTTCCATACCTGGTTAAGGACGCAGTGCCCAAGCTAAAGGCCGAGAAGCTGATTGTCCCAAGGACACCTGACGACTTTCGGGCCACGGTGAGTGCCCTCCGACCCGTCGATGGGAGCAAGGGTGTGAGTTCTCACACTTTCTCCCTCTCCGAGGATCGAAAGGTGCGTCTCCTAATCAAGAATTTTGGCAGGCAAATACTGGAGAGTGTCGTCCGTGAGGAGCTGGTGCCCTAGGCATATGTGTCCAGGAAGTGATGAAGCACCGCTCTGGGCGCCGTGATCCGGACGCCTTCAAAATCGGCCCCTGACCCCGCACTTTACCGTGTCGGTGGCACGACGACCGGGAGTTCAGAAGGTTCGCTCCTATGCGGGCTAAGGGTGTCAGTGGAGACGTTCCTAGCACCGAAAGGTCCTGCACAGTGCAAGCGGTGCCAGCGCTTCAGCCACACGCAGCAAAACTGCGGTTATGCACACCGGTGCCTTGCCTGCGCGGAGACTCACTTATCAGGGGAGTGCTCGACCCCAAAGCAGCAGCCTAAATGCTGCAGCTGCGGGGGCAACCACACGGCCAACTACCGGGGCTGCAGCAAGTGCAAAGGGGCAAAAACGGAGCTTGCAAAGCAAGTGCCCAAGCAACGCACCCGGACCAGCGGTGCTGCCGTCCAGCCCGCCGCGAAGAATGTGGTCACGCCACAGTCATCCGCAGAGCAGCAGAGCCTTGGATCTGGTTTGAACCATGTTGTCCGAGGAGGTCGTATTGTTAAGGCCACCCTCTCAACCCCTCCTGAATCCGCTCCAAAGTCGGTCACGGAGGTCCCTCAAAAGGAGAAAATGACCGAGCTTAACATGGGGGGCAATTCTGACAACCCGGTACTAAAAGCCACGAAGGCCCTCAGGCAGGCCCAAGTGACAAGTACAAAGGTGAAATCTGGGAAATCTTCACCTAAGAACCCGAATCCCACTAAACCTCCACCTCAAACCGCCAAGTCACCCGTCGAGGAGATCTCAGCCCCCGGGCGCCTGTGTGGAGCTGACGCGTCGGCTCCTCACAGCTGTGCCCACCCTCCCTTCTGGGGCGGAACGCTCGCGCGCCGTCCTCAAAATCGTTGTCCTATTTGTAGCCGAATATGACAGCACGGCCTAGAAGGACAGACGTGGCTAAAGCTCTGCTGTTGGCCTGCTGGAATGCTGATGGTGTTCGGGACAGGAAGCTGGCACTCGAACATTTCCTCAGCCATCACAGTGTCGATATATGTCTTTTGACAGAAACTCACCTGCGAGAGAGAGAGAGAGACATCATTCGGCTTGCAAACTATGTTTGTGACAGAACAGACCGGCCCACAGGAGGAGGCGGAACAGCAATATTGGTCCGTCGGGGTATAGATCACTACGCTATACCCGTCCTCCGTTTGACACAGTTAGACGCAAGTGCCATACATGTTACGTTGGCTAGTGGCACTCTTAAAAAATTGGCAATATACCTCTCGTCCTCCAGGCCCATTGTCGGATCGGAATTGCCTGCATGCCTTGGCGGAGGGGTTCCTGTCTTAATGGCAAGGGACCTCAATACCAAGTATGTAGACTGGAATTCGCGGCTGACCGCGACCAGGGGCAAGCTCCTGCGTGATTACGCTAGCAGAAACTCCTGTTTCATTTATGGGCCGGACTCACCCACCACACTCCCGTATAAATCCTCGATTCCCGCTGATGTCTTAGACATCGTAATTACCAAGGATCTAACCTTCTCAGTGTATCTGACGGCGTGCTCAGCACTAAGCTCAGATCAGCTTCCTGTACTGATAGACAAGACGTGCCCATCATCCTTCCCCAACCTGCCAGCCCGGCCTGACTACAGGCGGACCGGCTGGGTAAAATTCCAGTCCAGGCTAGAAGAGACGCTACCGTCCACCCCGTTACTGCCGAACGAGGTGGATATCGACAGGTGCGTGGAGGAAATGTCCAGTGCAATTTTGGAGGCGCTGGCGGCGTCGACTCCGAAGAGTCGCCCTCGCGATGACCCACGGCCCCCAATACCAGCACGTATTCAGGATGAAATACGCCTGAAGAACAGGCTGAGGAGGCAGTGGCAAATCACCAGGGACCCTGCTTTGATAGCTGAAGTCAACCGTCTTCAACGGTCTGTGACCCACCTGCTAAATGAGTTGCGCAACGACCAGTGGAGCAGCACGCTAGAGAGCCTTGATCCAGAGCATCAATCGCTGTGGATGATGACAAGGAAGGTGATGAGATTTCCCACTCCCTGACCTCCCCTCGTCTCTCCGGGTGGAATTCCTCTGTCTGATCCAGAGAAAGCAGAAGCCCTGGCCGAGAGACTTGAGTCTCAGTTTCAGCTGGTAAGCCGCCCGTCGGACCCGGCATTTACTGAGAAGGTTACAGAGGCGCTGTAAGCATACTCTTATGCCCCTGCAAGCGAGCCTAAGCTAACCAAACCCATGGAGGTCCAGGACGCCATTCTGGGTCTCAAGGTCGGCAAAGCTCCAGGCCCCAACGGTTTACCGAACAGGGCTCTGAAGCATCTTCCGCAGCGGGCTATCGGACTCCTCGTTGCGTTATTCAAAGCAGCGCTTATACCACAGTACTTCCCACCAGTATTGAAACACGGCCGCGTGATTTCCATACTGAAACCCGGGAAGGACCCGTCACTACCCTCGTCGCATCGGCCTATTAGTCCGTTAGACACGATTGGCAAACTGTTCGAAAATATCCTAGTCAGTAGGATCTTAATCGAAGTAAGCGGGCGCGGGCTACTGCGTGATGAGTACTTTGGACTCAGGCCCAAACATAGCACGACTCTTCAGCTGGTCCGACTCGTTAAGAGAGTGACTAGGAACTTCGGCGAGAAGACATTAACAGGCGCAATTTTTCTCGACGTGGCAAAAGCCTTCGATACCGTTTGGGCCGATGCTCTCCTTTCCGAACTAAGCACCCTAAATTTCCCACCGTACCTTTTTAAAATAATATCCTTCTACCTCCATAACCGGATGTTCTAGGCCGCTTTCCTAACCCCCTCATCCACCCGTCGTTACATGCGTGCTGGAGTAGCGCAGGGCGGAGTAGTCTCACCTGTGCTCTTCAGTCAGTATGTTAACGACATGCCTGTGCCTTCCCGCCACGTCGAGCTCGACCTGTACGCCGACGATACGGTCACTATAGCCACGTCAAGCATGTTAGCGCTGCTCATCATGTACTTAGAAACTTATCCCAGTGACCTAGAGCGGTAGCTGAGAGAATGCATAATCGCCATTAACGTCTCAATGAGCAATGCGTTTCTGTTTGCAAAGGTCGCCTGGCCAGTTCCCCGACCTCGACCGGTTCACTTCCTAGGACAGCCAATCGGATGGGCCGACATAGCCCGTTACTTGGGAGTGACTCTAGATTCACGCCTGAGCGGGCGGCCTCATGTCGTGAGGTCAGGAAGAAAGCCTCCCAGCGACTGGGTGTGCTTGGATCTCTCCTAAACAGGAGAAGCGGCTTCTCTATCAGGAACGGAGTTCTGCTCTATAAGCAGCGCATCCGCCAAATGATGGACTACGCGTGCCCCATCTGGAGGTGCGAAGCTCGCACTTACGTTAAGCAGCTCCAGGCTCTCCAGTCCAAGTGTCTTCGCATTGCTACTGGTGCACCGTCCAACCAACCACCAGCCAAAGAGCAAACTAAGGACGGAGATATGCGCGTAGCGCTAGTCGACGTCCCTTTGTCTGAGTAGCCATTCCTGCGTTTTAACGCATCGCTGAGCTCTAAAACAGACACCATACTCTATAACGGGGATTCGCTTACGCTAACTGTTTATAGTCCTGATTCGCGACCCGAACTTGGTACGCTAAAGACTACGGCTCTGGGAGCATATAGACTTCCTATCTGAGGGGGGGGGGATTTTGGTTGGATGACTGCCTGGGACTTGAACCCAGGGTGGCAAATCACGTAATGTATTCTAAGTGGGCACTTTGGTGGAGCCGCCGTGCCCGCGAGGAGGGCGGGTTCGCGGGGCCGGGCCCCGACTTTTTTAATTTCACCCTGGCACTTACCTTACGACTGAGGAAAATCAGGGTAAAACCTGTCAGGGTGACCGAAATGCGCCCAGCTAGTCCGCCATTTTACATGCGGCCTCCACTAGTCAGCTGATCCCTTAGCTTGCGCATCCGGCAGCTTGGTCAGCCCTGGGTCAGCGTAAATATCTGCCGAGTTGTCGAACCAAGGGGTTCCCCACACCAGCTAACTTTGAGTCGTAACTCTCGGTTACGGCTCTGGTGTGTTCTTCAAAGAACGGCACTCCAAGGTCCTCGTGAATCTGCCTGCTACTGATGTACCACGGTGCACTAGTAGCAATGCGAAGACACTTGGATTGGAGAGCCTGCAGCTGCCTAACGTAGCTGCGAGCTGCGCACCTCCAGATGGGGAACGCATAGTCCATCACTAGCGGATGAGCTGCTTATACAGCAGAACTCCGTTCCTGATGGAGAGGCCGCTTCTCCTGTTTACGAGACAGCCAAGCACACCCAGTTGCTGGGAGGCTTTCTTCCTGACTTGTACGATATGAGGCCGCCAGGTCAGGCGTGAATCTCGATTCACTCCCAAGTAACAGGCTGTATCGACCCATTCGATTGGCTGTCCTAGGAACTGAACCGGTCGAGGTCGGGGAATTCGCCAGGCGGCCTTTGCAAAGAGCATCGCATTGCTCTTTGAGACGTTAATGGCGATTATCCATTCTCTCAGCCATCGCTCTAGGTCACTCACATAAGTTTCTAAATACCTGATGAGCAGCGCTGACTTGCGTGACGTGGCTATAATGGCCGTATCTTCCGCGTACAGGGCCAGCTCGACGTGACGGGAAGGCACAGGCATGTCGTCAACATACAGACTGTAGAGCACAGGGGAGAGTAGTCCGCCCTGCGCTACTCCAGCACGCATGTGACGACGGGTGGATGTGGTGGTTGGGAAAGCTGCCTCGAACGTCCAGTTATGCAGATACAAGGACATTAATTTAACAAAGTAGGAGGGGAAATTTGGGGCGGTTAACTTGAAAAGGAGACCATCGACCCAAACGGTATTGAAGGCTTTTGCCACGTCGAGAAAAATCGCTCCTGTCAGTCTCTTCCCCCCGAAGTTCCTAGTCACTCTCTCAACGAGGCGGGCCAGCTGATGAGTCGTGCTATGTTTGGGTCTGAATCCAAACTGCTCATCACGCAGTAGCCCGCACCCGCTTACTTCGCTTAAGATCGTACTAAGTAAGATCTTTTCGAACAGTGTGCTAATCGTTTCTCGCGGACTAATAGGCCGATACGACGAGGGTAGTGACGGGTCATTCCCAGGTTTCAGGATGGAAATCACGCGGGCGTGTTTCCATACTGGTGGGAAGTATTGCGCTAGAAGCGCTACATTCAATATCGCCACGAGGAGGCCTATAACCCGCTGAGGAAGGTGCTTCAGACCCCTGTTCGGTAAACCGTTGCGGCCTGCAGCTTTGCCGACCTTGAGACCCCGAATGGCGTCCTGGACTTCCATGGGCTTGGTTAGCTTAGGCTCGCTTGCAGGGGCATAAGAGTCTGCTTGCAGCGCCTCGGTTACCTTGTCAATAACTGCCGGTTCCGACGCGTCGTTTACCGGCTGAAACTGAGACTCAAGACTGTCAGCCAGGGATTCTGCTTTCTCTGAAACAGAGAGAGCAGTTCCACCCGGAGTGAAGAGGGGAGGTCAGGGAGTGGGAATTCTCATCACCCGCCTTCTCATCTTCCACAGCGACTGGTCTTCGGTGTCAAGGCTCTCTAGCGCGCCGCTCCACTGGTCGTTACGCCACTCATTTAGCTGGTGGGTCACAGACCGCTGAAGACGGTTGCCCTCAGCTTTCAGAGCAGGGTCCCTGGTGATTTGCCACTGCCTCCTCAGCCTGCTCTTCAGGCGTATTTCATCCTGAATAAATGCCGTTATTGAGGGCCGTGGGTCATCGCGAGGGCGACTCTTGGGAGTCGACAACCGCCAGCGCCTCCTTAATTGCACTGGACATTTCCTCCACGCACGTGTCGATTTCCACCTCGCTCGGCAGCAACGGGGTGGACGGTAGCCTCTCTTATAGGCTGGCCTGAAGTTTGACCCAGTCGGTGCGCATGTAGTCAGGTCGGGCAGGCAGGTTGCGAAAGGATGATCGCCACGTCGTGTCTATCAGTACATGAAGGTGATCTGAGGTTAGTGCTGAGCACGCCGTCAGATACACCGGAAAGGTTACGTCCTTGGTAATTACAATGTCTAAGGCATCGGGGCAGCCGAGGAGTTATACGGGACAGTGGTGGGTGAGTCCGGTCCATAGATCAAACAGGAGTTTCCCCTAGCGTAATCACGCAGGAGCTTGCCCCGGGTCGTGGTCAGCCGCGAATTCCAGTCTACATGCTTGGCATTTAGGTCCCCCGCCATCAAGACGGGAAACACTCCGCCAAAGCATGCTGACAGATCCGATTCGACTATGGGCCGGGAGGGTGAGAGATACACTGCCAAGATTTTAAGAGAGCCACTAGCCAACATAGTATGTATGGCAGTTGCCTCTAACTGGGTCAAACCGAGGACGGGTACAGCATAGTGATCTATACCCCGACGGACCCATATTGCTGTCCCGCCTCCCTCTGTGTGCCGGTGTGTTCGGTGACAAACATAGTTTGCAAGCCGAAAGACATATCCCTCTCGCAGATGAGTTTTTGTCAAGAGACATATATCGACTCCGCGCTGGCTGAGAAAATCTTCCAGTTCCAGCTTCCTGCCGCGAACACCATCGGCATTCCAGCAGGCGAAGTGAAGAGCTTTCACCACGTTCGTCCTTCTAGGCCGTCCTGCCATATTCGGCTACAAATAGGACAACGATTTTGAGGACGGCCCGCGAGTGGGCCGCCCCAGACGGGAGGGTGGGTGCAGCTGTAAGGAGCCGGCGCGTCACCTCCACACAGGCGCCCAGGGGCAAGGTGTCGAGGAGATCGGAGATCTCCTCGACGGGTGACTTGACGGATTGAGGTGGAGGTATCGGCTTAGTGGGATTTGGGTTCTTAGGTGAAGATTTCCCAGACTTCACCTTTGTACTAGTCACTTGGGCCTGCCTGAGGGCTTTCGTGGCTTTTAGTACCGGGTTGGCTGCATTGCTCCCCGTATTACGCTCGGTTATTTTGACCTTTTGAGGGACCTCTGTGACTGACCTTGGAGCGGGCTCAGGAGGGGGTGGGAGGGTAGCCTTAACAACACGACCTCGTCGGACAAAATGCTTCGGACCAGATCCCAGACTCTCCTGCTCTGCGGATGGCTGTGGCGTGACCACTCTCTTCGGGGAGGGCTGGACGGCAGCACCGCTGGTCCGGATGCGTTGGTTGGTCCTTTGCTTTGGACGCGCCGCTTTTGCCTCTTTCCACTTGCTGCAGCCCCGGTAGTTGGCCGTGTGGTTGCCTACGCAGCTTCAGCATTTAAGCTGCTGCTTTGGGGTCGAGCACTCCCGTGACAGGTGAGTCTCCCCGCAGGCAACGCACCGGGGTGCATAACAGCAGTTTCGCTGCGTGTGGCTGAAGCGCTGGCACCGCCTGCACAGCACAGGAACTTTCAGTGCTACGTACGTCTCCACTGACACCCTTAGCCCGCAGAGTTCAGAAAAGCAGCGCACCGTCTGAACCCCCAGTCGTCGTGCCACCAACACGATAAAGTGCGGGGTCAGGTGCCGATTTTGGAGGCGTCCAGATCACGGCGCCCAGAGCGGAGCTTCATCACTCCCTGGACACATATGCCCAGGGCTTCCAGCTCCTCACGGAGACACTCTCCGGCATTTGCCTGCCAAGATTCTTGATGAGCCCTCTCCAACTTCGGTCACAGTGGTCCCTCAAAAGGACAAAATGACCGAGCTTCACATGGGGGGCAATTCAGACAACCCCGTACTAAAAGCCACGAAGGCCCTCAGGCAGGCCCAAGTGACAAGTACAAAGGTGAAATCTGGGAAATCTTCACCTAAGAACCCGAATCCCAGTAAACCTCCACCTCAAACCGCCAAGTCACCCGTCCAGGAGATCTCCGATGATCTCGACACCCCACCCCTGGGCGCCTGTGTGGAGCTGACGCGTCGGCTCCTAACAGCTGTGCCCACCCTCCCTTCTGGGGCGGAACGCTCGCGGGCCGTCCTCAAAATCGTTGTCCTATTTGTAGCCGAATATGGCAGCAAGGCCTAGAAGGACGAACATGGCGAAAGCTCTGCTGTTGGCCTGCTGGAATGCTGATGGTGTTCGGGACATGAAGTTGGAACTGGAACATTTCCTAGTGTCCATATATGTCTTTTTACAGAAACTCACCTGAGAGAGAGAGACATCATTCGGCTTGCAAATCCACCACTCTCCCGTATAACTCCTCGGCTACCCCCGATACCTTAGACATTGTAATTACCAAGGACCTAACCTTTGCAGTGTATGTGAGGGCATGCTCAGCACTAACCTCAGATCACCTTCCTATATTGATAGACACGACGTGCCGATCATCCTTCCCAAACCTGCCAGCCCGACCTGACTACAGGCGGACCGACTGGGTCAAATTTCAGGCTAGCCTAGAAGAGAGGCTACCGTCCACCCCGTTACTGCCGAAGGAGGTGGATATCGACACGTGCGTGGAGGAAATGTCCAGTGCAATTTTGGAGGCGCTGGCGGCGTCGACTCCCGAGAGTCGCCCTCGCGATGACCCACGGCCCCCAAAACCAGCATGTATTCAGGATGAAATACGCCTGAAGAACAGGCTGGGGACGCAGTTGCAACTCACCAGGGACCCTGGTCAACCGTCTTCAGCGGTCTGTGACCCACCAGCTAAATGAGTGGCGCAAAGACCAGTGGAGCGGCACGCTAGAGAGCCTTGATCCAGAGCATCAATCGCTGTGGAAAATTACAAAGAGGGTGATGAGAGTTCCCACTCTCTCACCTCCCCTCGTCACTCCGGGCGGAACTCCTCTCTCTGATCCAGAGTAAGCAGGACTGGCCGAGAGACTTGAGTCTCAGTTTCAGCCGGTAAACGACCCGTCGGACCCGGCAGTTATTGACAAGTTTACCGAGGCGCTGCAAGCATACTCTTATGCCCCTGCAAGCGAGCACTAAACCTCCACCTCAAACCGCCAAGTCACCCATCCAGGAGATCTCCGACCTCCTCGGCACGCTACTCCAGGGCGCCTGTGTGGAGCTGACGCATCGGGTCCTCACAGCTGTGCCCACCCTCCCTACTCGGACGGAACGCTCGCGGGCCGTCCTCAAAATCGTTGTCCTATTTGTAGCCGAATATGACAGCAAGGCCTAGAAGGACGAACGTGGCGAAAGCTCTGCGGTTGGCCTGCTGGAATGCTGATGGTGTTCGGGACAGGAAGCTGGAACTCGAACATTTCCTCAGCCAGCACGGTGTCGATATATGTCTTTTGACAGAAACTCACCTGCGAGAGAGAGATGTCTTTCGGCTTGCAAACTATATTTGTCACCGAACAGACCGGCCCACCGGGGGAGGCGGAACAGCAATACTGGTCCATCGGGGTATAGATCACTACGCTATACCCGTCCTCGGTTTGACCCAGTTAGACGCAAGTGCCATATATGTTACGTTGGCTAGTGGCACTCTTAAAAAATTGGCAATATACCTCTCGTCCTCCAGGCCCATTGACGGATCGGACCTGCCTGCATGCTTTGGCGGAGGGGGTCCCTTCTTAATGGCGGGGGACCTCTATACCAATCATGTAGACTGGAATTCGCTGCTGACCACGACCAGGGGCGAGCTCCTGCGTGATTACGCTAGCAGAAACTCCTGTTTGATTTATGGGCCGGACTCACCCAACACTCTCCCGTATAAATCCTCGGCTATCCCCCGATGTCTTAGACATCGTTATTACCAATGACCTAACCTTCCCAGTGTATCTTACGGCGTGCTCAGCACGAAGCTCAGATCACCTTCCTGTACTGATGGACACGACGTGCCGATCATCCTTCCCCAACAAGCCATCCCGACCTGACTATAGGCGGACCGACTGGGTCAATTTTCCGGCCAGCCTAGAAGAGAGGCCTTGATCCCGTGGATCAATCGCTGTGGAAGATGACAAGGAGGGTGATGAGAGTTCCCACTCCCTCACCTCCCCTCGTCACTCCGGACTGCTCTTTCTGCTCCAGAGGAAGCAGAAACCATGGCCGACAATCTTGAGTCTCAGTTTCAACCGGTAAACGATCCGTCGGACCCGGCATTTATTGAGAAGGTTGCTGAGACGCTGTAAGCATACTCTTATGCCCCTGCAAGCGAGCCTAATTTTACCAATGCAATGGAGGTCCAGGACGCCATTCGGGGTCTCAAGGTCGGCAAAGCTCCAGGCCCCAACGGTTTACCGAACAGGGTTCTGAAGCACCTTCCGCAGCGGACTATGAGCCTCCTCGTAGAGTTATTCAACGCAGCGCTTCTAGCGCAGTACTTCCCACCAGTATGGAAACACGCCAGTGTGATTTCCATCCTGAAACCCGGGAAGGACCCGTCACTACCCTCGTCGTATCGGCCTATTAGTCTGCTAGACACGATTGGCAAACTGTTCGAAAAGATCCTACTTAGTAGGATCTTAAGCGAAGTAAGCGGTCGTTGGCTACTGCGTGATAAGCAGTTTGGATTCAGACCCAAACATAGCACGACTATTCAGCTGGCCCGCGTCGTTGAGAGAGTGACTAGGAACTTCGGCGAGAAGAGACTGACAGGAGTGATTTTTCTCGACGTGGCAAAAGCCTTCGACACGATTTGGGTCGACGGTCTCCTTTCCAAGCTAACCGCCCTAAATTTCCCTTCCTACCTTGTTAAAATAATATCCTCGTATCTCCATAACCGGACGTTCGAGGCAGCTGCCCTAAACGCCACATCCACCCGTCGTCACATGCGCGCTGGATTAGCGCATGGCGGACTAGTCTCCCCTGCGCTCTTCAGTCTGTATGTTAACGACATGCCTGTGCCTTCCCGCCACGTCGAGCTGGCCCTGTACGCGGACGCTACGGCCATTATAGCCACGTCACGCAAGTCAGCGCTGCTCATCAGGTATTTAGAAATTTATCCGAGTGACCTAGAGCGGTAGCTGGGAGAATGGAGAATCGCCATTAACGTCTCAAAGAGCAATGCGATGCTCTTTGCAAAGGTCGCCTGGCGAGTTCCCCGACCTCGACCGGTTCACTTCCTAGGACAGCCAATGTAATGGGCCGACACAGCCCGTTACTTGGGAGTGACTCTGAGTCACGCCTGACGTCGGGGCCTCAAATCGTACAGGTCAGGAAGAAAGCCTCCCAGCAACTGGGTGTGCTTGGCTCTCTCCTAAACAGGAGAAACGGCATCTCCATCAGGAACGGAGTCCTGCTGTACAAGCAGCCCATCCGCCCAATGATGGACTGTGCGTGCCCCATCTGGAGGTGTGCAGCTCGCAGCTACTTTAAGCAGCTGCAGGCTCTCCAGTCCAAGTGTCTTCGCATTGCTACTGGTGCACCGTAGTACATCAGTAGCAGGTAGAATCACGAGGACCTTGGAGTGCCGTTATTTGAAGAACATACCAGAGCCCTAACCGAGAGTTACGACTCAAAGTTAGCTGGTGTGGGGAACCCCTTAGGTCGGCAACTCGGCAGATATTTACGCTGACCGAGGGCCGATGCAATCTGCCGTATGCGCAAGCTAGGGTATCAGCCTACCAGTCCAGGCCGCATGCAAATTGGCGGACAATTCGACATCGAAACGTGCTCGCTACTGACTAGCAGGGCGCATTTCAGTCACCCTGACTGAGGTTTTACCGTGATTTTCCTCAGTTGTAAGGTAAGTGCCAGGGTTAAATTTAAAAAGTCGGGGGACGGCCCGCGAAACCCCCCACCCACCCACCCCCGGTGGGCACGGCGGCTTCACCCAACTGCCCACTTGAATACATTGCGCGAATATACCACCCCGGGTTCAACTCCCAGGCAGCCATCCAACCAAAGTTTTCCCCCCTCAGATAGGAAGTTCATGTGCTCCTAGAGCCATAGATTTTAGCGTAACAAGTCTCGGTCGCGAATCAGGACTATAAACAGTTAGCGTAAGCAAATCCCCGTTATAGAGTAAGGTGTCAATTTTAGAGCCCAGCGATGCGTTAAAACGCAGGAATGGCTACTCAGACAAAGGGACGTCGACTTGTGCTTCGCGAAAATCTCCGCTCTAGTTAGCTCTTTGGTTGGTTGGTTGGTTGGTTGGTGGGGAAGAACGACTACTGGTTAATGTTGGTAATTTCCCTCTGTGCTGGGTTGTGATGAGGTTCGGAACTACTGACTTCCGCTAGCACTGTGGTGTGTATTTGTGGGGCCCCTTAAAGGACCGCTCTGCATGCAGTGGGATGTTCCCACAGACTTCAACTTAACTTGCACTGTTCTTGCGCATGCGCAGTGAGTAACATGTGGTATTACTCACAGAACCCCCTGCAATCCTAGGGTACATACGGACGAGAAACTTTTTCGCCCTCAAGAATGAAGTCCCCTTCATTACTCACCGACTTCAACCTAACATACACTGTTTGTAGCGCATGTGCAGGTAGCACAGTCTGGTGTTTCTCAGTAACCCCACTCCAATCGTAGGAGAGATACAGACGAAAAAGTGTTTCCACCTCAAGAGTAAAGTGCCCTTCATTACTGACCAACTTCAACCTCACTTGCCCTGCTTGTAGCGCATATGCACGGAGTACCACGTGGTATTATTCAGTGACCCCACTGCATTCCTAGGGAAGACACGGACGATAAATTCTTTCGACCTCAAGAGAAAAGTGCCCTTCATTACTAACCGAATTGAACTTAAATTGCGCTCCTTGTAGCGCATGCGCAAGGAGTACCATGTGGTATTACTCAGTGACGCCACTGCAATCCTAGGGGAGATACACAAGGGAAACTTCTTCGCCTTCAAAAATAAAGTCCCCTTCATTACTGACCGACTTCAACCTAACTTACACTGTTTGTAGCGCATGCACAGGGAGTACAATCTGGTATTTCTAAGTAACCCCACTCAAATCCCAGGGGAAATACGGAAGAAAAAGTGTTTCGACCTTAAGAGTAAAGTGCCCTTCATTACTGACCGATTTCGACCAAACATGTACTGCTTCTAGAGCAAGCGCATGGAGTAAGATGTGGAATTACTCACTGACCCCACTGCAATTGTAGGGGAAATGCGTAGGAAAAACCGTTTCGGCCTCAACAGTAAACTGCCCTTCATTACAGAACGACTTCAACCTATCTTACACTGCATGAAGCTCATGAGCAGGCAGTACCATGTGGTATTACTCAGTGACCCCTCTGCAATCCTGCGGGAGATATGGATGAGAAACAGTTTCGGTCTCAAGAGTAAAGGGCCCTTCATTACTTACCGAGTTCAACCTAACTTCCACTGGTTGTAGCGCATGGTGAGGGACTACAATGTGGTATTACTCAGTAATACTCATGAATGAAGTACCCTTCATTACTGACCAACTTCTACCTAACGTGCAGGACTTGTAGCGAATGCGCAGGGAGAACGATATGGTATTCCCCAGTGACCCCAGTGCAATCCTAGGGGAGATACCGACGAATAACTGTTTAGGCCTCAAGAGTAAAGTGCCCTTCATTACTGAGCGATGTCAACATAACTTACGCTCTTTGTATCGCATGCGCAGGGAGCCCGATTTGGAATTACTCAGCGACCCCACTGCAATCCTAAGGGAGATACGGACGAAAAACTGTTTCGGCGTTAGGAGTAAAGTGCCCTTCATTACTGACCGACCTCAACCTAACTTCCACTGCTTGTAGCGTATGCGCAGGGAGTACGATGTGGAATTACTCAGTGACCCCACTGCAGTTGCAGGGGAAATGCGGAGGAAAACCGTTTTGGCCTCAACAGTAAAGTGTCCTTCATAAGCGACCTACTTCAACCTAATTTGCACTGCATGCAGCTCATGAGCAGGGAGTACCATGTGGTATTACTCAGTGACCCCTCCGAAATCCTACGGGAGATACGGACGAGGAAGAGTTTCGGTCTCAAGACTAAAGTGCCCTTCATTAGTGACCGATTTCAATCTAACTTGCACTGGTTGTAGCGCATGTTCAGTGAGTACAATGTGGTATTACTCAGTAACCCCACTGGAACCACAGGACATATATGTACGAAAAGCAATTTCGGCCTCAAGAGTAAAGTACCCTTCGTAACTGACCAACTTCAATCTAACGTGCACGACTTGTAGCGCATGCGGAGGAAGAACAAAGTGGTATTACCCAGTGACCCCAGTGCAATCCTAGGGGAGATACGGACGAATAAATCTTTAGGCCTCAAGAGTAAAGTGCCCTTCATTACTGACCGACGTCAATCTAACTTGCACTCATTGTAGTGCATGCGCAGGGAGTACAATGTGGAATTACCCCACAGCAATCCTACGGGAGATACTGACGAAAAACTGTTTCGGTCTCAAGAGTAAAGTGCCCTTCATTACTGAAGGACTTCAACTTAACTTCCAGTGCTTCTAGCGCATGCGCAGGCAGGAACATATAGTATTACTCAGTGACCCCACTGTAATCCTAGGGGAGATACGGACGAAAAGTTCTTTCGACCTCAAAAATAAAGTGTCCTTTATTACAGACCGACAACTTAACTTGCCCCGCTTGTAGCGCATGCACACGGAGTAGGATATCGTATTATTCGGTCAACCCACAACAATCCTAGGGGGGATACAGACGAAAAACTGTTTCGGCCTCAAGAGTCAAGTGCACTTCATTACTGACCGCCTTCAACTTAAGTTGCAGCGCTTCTAGCTCATGCGCAGGGAGCAAAATATGGTATTAGTGACCCCACTGCAATGCAAGGGGAGATACGGACGAAAGACTGTTTCGACCTCAAGAGTAAAGTGCCCTTCATTACCGACCGCCTTCAACCTAACTTACGCCGCTTGTAGCGCATGCGCATGGAGTTCCATGTGATATTACTCATTGATCCCACTGCAATCGTAAGCGAGATACGGACGAAAAGATGTTTCGACCTCTAGATTAATGTACCGTTCATTACTGACCGACTTCAACGTAACTTGCTCTGCTTGTAGCGCATGCGTAGGGAGTACCATGTTGTATTACTCAGTGACCCCACTGCAATCCAATGCCGTGCGACTGAAGAACATGTGTCACTCCGTGCTCATGCGCCATCAAGCATTTCATGGTTGAACGAAATCGGTCCATAATGAAGGGCACTTTATCCTCGAGGGCGAAACAGTTTTTCGTCCCTCTCACCTCGCATTGCACAGGGATAATTGAAATATTAAATCTGTCACTCCCTTCCCACGTTCCACACTTAGTGCATGTTTGGTCGAGATGGGCCTGTAATGATGGGCACTTTACTCTTGATGGCAGAACAGGTTTTCTTTCCTATCTCGCCTTGCATGACAGTGGAGTGACCAAAACATCACATATGGCACTCGCTGCCCATGCAGCGGAAGCACTGCAAGTTTATTTTGATATCGGTCAGTAATGAAGGACACTTTACTCTTGAGGCCAAATCAGTTTTTTGTCCCTATCTCGCCTCGCATTTTAGGGGGTGATTCAAACTCCAGAATTTGCAATGCCTGCCCATGCTTCACAAGGACTGCATGTTTGGTCAGATTCGATGAGTAAAGAAGGGCACTTTACTTACAGGCCAAAGTAGTCTGGCCCTTCCATCTTGCACTGTCAACACTTGGAAATTATTTCGAGGCGGCCTTAATTTCGTCCTGCTATCACATGCAGACAACACAAATTATTCCATAGGAGCTGAACAACGTTCCCAATACCACGCACCGGCAACACTGAATTTATTTCAAGGCAGCTGTAATTTGGTCCAACTACCTTGCATGCGCAAAACTAAGCTTCGTAGGGAATCCCTTCCACTGAGTTTTGAACAACAGTCTCTTGTGTGACGGTTTGATGGCCACCATCACACAAGCAGATCTTCCAACAGACCAATAAAGCCTATAAGGGGCGACATAGTTTGATGCTTGTATTTTACAACAACCCTTCAAGAATCTCACTCTACAACATGTATCATTCTTCAGAATATCAATATGTGTTAGTGCATGTGATGTGAAAACTGTGTTTTGTGGACAACTGAAAACACCGTTGGAATGTTTTTAAGGCTTGTAAAGTTTTTAAAAATGTTTTGGTGTTTCTGAACAGGTGCCCCCCCAGGATGACGCTGTGAAGCAATGAAACATGTCAGGGTAAACAAAGACTTGGATGTGAGTTGATATTACATGTGTACAAGTTGGTTGGTTTATACACGTCAATTTGAATAGGTACATACACGGTATGAACAATATAAAAATTTCATTTCCTTATTCACTGTATTCCATTATCAACTGTAAATACACACTGCACGTATTTTCTTAAAGGTCTATTACACCGGCCTGCAATGATTTTGTGTAAGTGATAGATGTAGGTGATCTATACCAAAATCTACGTGCTAAATTCGAAAATAGCACCAGTTTTTGTGTATCACATTAGGATTTTATGCAATTTGATCACATGCACATACTTAAGGCATACATTTTCACTTTATAGGTGTGTAATTTAAATGACAATCATTAAAATATATTGGTACTATTGTGGTCTCCTGGTGTATTTTTTTCCTTCTGTTATCTTAATCATACCTGAAAACCAAGAATAAGCATATTTATTTCCAGACAAGGATTCAGTGTCGTAAAGATTGATTCAATTGTGGTCTTCAGCTCCCCCTCCTTACAAGTGTCAACCTTATTACTATGGGCACTGGTATAGGCAGTCTGAAATGCAAGTTTTATTGAACGACTTAATGTGAGCTGTGCATATGGATTTATAAAGGCAGTCCCCAATAGAACTTCCTGTACTTACAGATTCATGTGTGGCTGATGCAGTCGCCATTGCGTGTTTGTGCATTGTGTTTTTTGCATTTTAGTATCCTAATTTGTTGCTGAAGGGCACGCATTTGGGTCTGTCCTCATTGCCCTTGTTGGTTGGTCTGTTCAAGTGCACAAATTCACTCTTGTGCGCCCTTCAGTAAGTTTGTCAGGGGTTCTCTCTTCTGTAAGTGTTCCAGCTCATTATGTACGTTGGCGCAGTTGTTTTTCAGCAGGTTGACCCGCTGCTCGAGAATTTGTATGCTGGTTAGGGAGGCTTGCAGCTGGTCGGTAAGTACATTGTTCTGATCTTGTATTTTTTCAAAGTTCTTGTTCCCTGAAAATAATTCCATAAGATAGTTACGTAAACTGTAAACTGCATTAACTATACACCAGAAGGGGCCGTATTTTAAAACTGTAGAAATTTAAATTACTTTATTATTTTGCTGAACTAATCTTACAAAAAAAATTTCACTGTAAAATTAAAAAAGTAACTTGCCAGTGAAAAGCCTTTTAGTCAACAGATGAATACATGAATGATGATCAGATGGATTATATGAGTGCTGGGGGGGGGGGGGTGTATATAGTATTCTTAGTGAAAGAGGGAATATTTGATGGATCACAAATTCGAAAGCTCAAGAAACATGCGGCATTCACAAATACAATGAATGACATTCAACATCAGGCATGGAATGCTTTCATAAAAGTTGTCAAGTAGTTTCTACGAAATGTAAAAGACCTTCATTATAAAGAGAATGTCAAAAAATGTTGGAGAAGCTGAGAGTACTGGGATGTAACATGAGTTTGAAGTTACTCTTCTTACATTCACATCTTGATTACTTCCCACACAACTTAGGGGCTTTCTGTGAAGAACAGGGCAAAAGGTTTCACCGAGATTTAAAAGAGATGGAAAGACAGTACCAGGGACATTGGGATGTAAACATGATGGCAGATTACTGCTGGTCCCTTAAACAAGAAGGAAGACTCCTCCCAGAGGCAATCACAGACAGCAAGCATCTGCACGTTCACAGGGAAGAGAAAGCAGGAATGTTCTGCCCAGCATCCTAACTTTTAAGGAAATGTAAATACACTTTTTCAACTTTGATTATATTTTCAGATCTGTTATGTATGTATCGCATGTCTGTACAGTTTTCCATCCACCTTTGCGTATTTCTTATCGTACCAGACAAAAGCTCAAAACACCACGTAAAACACTGAGATAGCACGGAAAAGATGTAATATTATAATCATGAATATTCAAAACATTGAGGCCCTTTGTATTTATATATACGTCCTCATGCATATGTTCATCCCATGAAACAAAATCATCAAAATTGGTCGGATAGTTCTGGCGATGTGGGCTTTATACTCGCTTATGTTCTACAGACATACTCAGATTTTAAAAATTTTGTTTTACGAATTGTGAAAAACAGGTATGTGATACCGAAAAACTGGCCACATATTCAAATTCACTAAGCCAAAATTAGTTAAAGTCACCTGACCATACACAACACACAGGAAAAAGTTTTCATTTTGTAGGCCTGTGTTATTTTTACATTATAAAAATCATACTTTCATTCTTACTTTTACATGGCAGTTGATATTATGTATTCCTATAGTTCCTTTGGGAAAGGCTTCACCATGAAAGCAGAGAGGTACTTCTCTTTGTTCACGCCTGTGTGCTCTCCTCCTCGTGTCACTTACTGTACAACAAATTGTAAAACAGAGCACAATAAAATATACAATAGTAGGCTTCTGGAAAATGATTTTGCTAAGACTCAAATGCAATCACGATTGTAAAACAAGTCCATAAATGACACTCACTAAAAAGTAATTTTAAACCTATCTACAATTTGGTCACTTTTGTCAACCGGGACCCTCTGATCTCTAGGTCAGGTCAGGTCAGGTTTGGTTAGGTCAAGATAGGTTAGGTCAGGTCAGGTTATCTTAGGTTAGGTTAGCTTTAGATTTAGATTAGGTTTAGTTTGGGTTTGAGGAACTTAATTATCTGCACTCATCACCACATATTTTTCGAGTGATCAAATCGAGAATGAGATGGGCAGGGCATGTAGCATGTATGGGGAAAGGAGAAGTCCATGCATATGCGTGTGGTAGGGACATCTGAGGTAAGGAAACCACTTGGGAGACCTAGGCGTAGATGGGACTATAATATTAAAATGGATCTTCAAGAAGTGGGATGGGGCATGGACTGGATTGAGCCGGCTCACGATAGGGACAGGTGGTGGGCTCTTGTAAATGCTGTAATGAACCTTCGGGTTCCATAAAATGCAGAGAATTCCTTGACTAGCTGAGGATCTGTTAGTTTCCCAAGAAAGACCCTGCTCCATGGAGTTAGTTAGTTAGTTAGTTAGTTAGTTAGTTAGTTGGTTGGTTAGTTAGTTAGTTAGTTAGTTAGTTAGTTAGTTAGTTAGTTAGTTGGCTGGCTGGCTGGCTGGTTGGCTGGTTGGTTTGGTTGGTTGGTTGGTTGGTTGGTTGGTTATAGGTTAGGTTAGTTTAGATTAGGTGAGGTTAGGTTTATATCAGGTTAGGCTGGGTTGGGTTTTGGTCAGGTTAGGTTGTTTATTTATTTATGTGAATCCGTTCAGTCTGTTAAAGAAGCACCAACTTTTCAGAGTTACCCTTGCATCATTCAGTGCCGACGAAGAAGGCTGTAGGCTCATCTGTAACTGTTCCTGTCTACCAGACTAGCCTGCGCTACATACGACGTGACATATATCTCCCTCACCTTATTCCTCAACCTGCAGTCATTCAGGTCCCAGATGACAGTGTGCGAAAACAACTACGACACGGTTATTCTTCATCGCTTGGAACGGTATTCTGTCACTGTTGCCTGTGAACAAGTACTTTACTTTCAATGGTAGTGCACCTCCTGTTGTTCACACAACAGTTTGAGCTGTGAGCGAAACAACTCATTATCACATACACACTTGATAGACCGCAACAATCGCCACCATACTACCACTACACTGCAGCACCACACACGGGAGACGGTGCATTCACTACTGGCCATGTTGCCCAAAATTCTGTAGTAGAAACATTATTCGTACGTTGCAATGAAACGCATCCAGCAAAATGTATTCAGAAATACGTAAAGAACAATTCAACTTAAGTCAAACCTTTGCGATCTTCTGCGATGACGCAACTTTATGGAAGTAGTCGTCTGTATCTACTAGATGTTCTGTGGTCTGAACCACTCTGTCACGCATTATCGGCACACTGAGAATGATGAGTAGCGTGTTGGTTGAATGCACGCGTTTGTAGTAATTCGGCTCATACTGGAACCGAATGGAGAGAATTCTGTCAACATTAACGAACGTTGTCTAAAACAATTTTCAACAGCAGGCGTGAATTAGTGATCAGTGCTTTGTATAATTTTAGTTGCATTTTGTAAAGCCGCTGGACAGGTTAAAATAGTCCCTAAGCAAGTTTTCCAACATTTTATGCCACAGAAGGGCCCATTAGAATGTTCGCAAGAGCCCGCTACTTTTCCCTATGCTGAGCCACATGAATTACGTAGACACCCGGCCAACCAACGTCTTGAAGATGCAGTCTAATATCTTCCATATATGCCTAGGACCTCCCGAAGTCGTCTTTCACCTTTCTTCACCAAAACACTGTTTGCATCTCTTCTTTCCCTTATACAAAGTTTGCATGTAAACAGTACTCGGAAGCGATTTCAATCACGTGCGCACCCAGAACGTTTCACTGCGGGGTGGGGGGGGGTGCTGACCGTGAGAATGTATATAATTTATGCTTGATTTTAAAAATTCTGTTATAAAAATCATGTTGTATAGACAGGATGCCCAAACAGGCACTGAAATATAGGCCAAAGGGTAAGAGAAGCGTAGGACACCCAAGGAACAGATGACATGACCAACTTCACTTTGCGGGATAGAGAACAGGCACTACGCATAACACTTCACAGCTCGATGATGATGATGAAATCATGTCATAGCATAACATAACACTGTTTGCAACTGCATTTATACACATATGAATATAGTTACATGTTCCAAGACCCAATCACAGTGTCCTAGCTTCTTTTTTTTTTTTTAATTCTATTAATTTATTTTTCAAAATTCTAATGTACTAATAATCAGCCAATTTCAGTGGCTGACTTTGGCTGAAGGGTAAATCATGTAAAACTTTCGATATCACAGCAGTCCACCCTTGGGTGCACCCGACTCCAATGATTATGGAAAATGGTAACATTGTACAGTGTCGCTGAATATCCGAAAAAGGCATATGATTGTGATAATTTACTGTAGTCAGTGATTATTCTATGTACAGTATACACACATGTAGATTGTAACTTTTGATGGAACCTGTGTTTTTGAGATTGTACTAGGAATCTCACTCAGCATAACCAAATACTTGAGCTACAGGGGGTCCAGCATTTGAGATTATTCTGTAAACCTCCCTCAGTGTGAAGAAGTAATCCATGTACTAGGCTGTGTGCAGCATTTATAGGGCAAAGTACTGAAGGGAGTGAGACTTCAACCTTTGCAATTAGGGCAGCATGCTGCCCCCTGCCAGCTTAACTAGATCTGAACATGTGTGTATTCACACACACTTCTCTTTGCACATTCCCTGGACTTGTGTCAGCCCTATTGCAAACTCCAGTTCCTGGTTCTCAGCACTGTAATTCTATCAGCAGTAAAGCCTTGCACTCAGTTGGATTTTTCGACCATAAACAACCCCCAACTCCCTACCTTACCACTCAGCGAGGACTGGGGATACAACAGCATGCTTGTATGTGTGACCAGTTTATGGTCCCACTGTAGAATTGCTTTCCTGTAGCCAATCTTATAGACCAGAGACACAAAATCTCAAACTCCAAATCACACAGAGTACTACATTTTATATAGGGGCACCTAATATCTGGGGATCCTCAGCATGGAACTTGCTCCATGTCAACTTTCTGGCATCAAATTAGAGTAGTTATTAAGCCTCTTTTTGTGTCATGTTGTTCAGGCCTGATGATGGCTATTGTTTTATAGCCAAAACATGTAGGCTGGTCCTTCACAATTATATGTTGTGCTGACTGATTGAAGCATTTGTTGTACTTAATGGGGATGTGCTACCTTACATTGTACTGACATGTTTTCGGATTCTTTCTGGACTGTTAATTTTGCATTCTTGCACACTCAGTACTATTACTTCAGAGTGCAGCACAGCTGTCTAATTGTGTGTAAGCATGGCCAATGAGAGGCCATATTTTATGGAGCTACAATGCCACAAAGATAAAACATACAGCTTTCAACATGACTTTCAAGTCTCAAGTCACAACAATTTGTGATGGTATGAATAATATTACAGTCACATTAGTGGCTGCCCTGGCTTATGATGCTCAGGCACAAAGAGAAAATATCAGTGGCTCTGAACAACATGCAGGTAAGGAACAAAAATTAGTGTTTCATATGTTTCCCAACAATGCATTGACCCTTTAAAGATGAAGCGTATCTGTTTTATACAAGGACTCAGTGCGTACCGCGCTGTAAACACTCTCCACTTCGGTTATAAAAACCAGTCTCTTAATGTTTTATAAGGCAAAAGTTGCTGTTTGTTCTGAGATCCGTACAAAACACATAAACGCAATGTGAGCACCACGTAGAATTTTTTAATGTTAAACCTGGTGGTACATAAAGTTACTGCTAGGCTTTAAAAGGTTAAATGTTCCTAGATGCTGACCAATGCTTTCAGTGTTCTCATTAAAGTACAATATTCATAATGGACACTTCTGAGTACAACATTTGTAAGTCCTAACAGTAGCAGAGTGAAATTCTGTGTATGCTAGCTTTTATGTTTTGTTTAGTACTTCCATGCTTCCCAACAAAGTTGCCAGCATAGTGCTGCTGTCTATTACATAGCTCATGATATCATATTCTGTATCATACAGAAGGAACATGACACTAAGACTGTAAAAAGAAATAATGAACTTGTCTGTGGATTTCATGTTTTACATTGCTGCAAGCTTAATATAAACTTCATTACTGTCTAACAGAAGTATGGTATAATTTCACAGATGCCCAAGAAACCAACTGAAAGGAGGGTGAATAAGCTATGAAGTAAGGAAAGCTTAGACACTCTAGTTACCGTCTACCTCAGTGGTGCTGAGAGTAATTTGTGTAATGTGTGATGCAATTCATTTGTTCAAAAATATACCAACAACTGAGTATGTCAAACCCAGAAACCAAACCTGTATTTCCACACTGTGTCACATAACTGGCAACTGGCAACTTGCTACCGGGGCAAAGGAAACAATCAATGTTACTTGGGAGTGAGAAGTCAGAACCCTTCATCTGGACTGCATTAGATGGGGCAGTGGGTATACTAGGCACTTTCCTCTGAATGCGAAGTTGATAATTCTTTCATTCATAATTTCATAATTTTAAATTCTCAATTTTAATTCCTGGTTTTAACACTTAATATCACTTTTCCATTGTTGTATGGAACAATAAAGTTTTAATAATTCAGATTCATCCCTGTATGGCATGTTTATCACCAACACAATGTCAAAATTCCTATTATGATCCACTGTGGCAAGGGATTTTTTAAGAATATAATATATTTTGATCACTTGTCACATAATAAATTCAAAAGAAGTAATTCTGCATCAGCTTACTTCTACATTCAGAGTTTATTAAATGTCATTTATAACATGTTTATATCTGCACCAATTTTCATTTTATTTGAGTTTGCTTCACTGGCAATGGCAAGTTACTTCCTGTCATCATCCACAGTGCTCTGCCAGTTGTTCTAAAGTTTCATTTATGTTATGTATTGAAACCTCTGCATATTCTTGTTTACATCACTTTCCTTCCTATAGCATCACCAGTCATTTCTATCCTGCTACCACATTGGTGCTTCATAACGCCAATGTTTCTTGTCCTCTACAGTGCTCATCATATACTTCTGTAGTCTGAACTGTTCTTCTCTATGCATTTATTTTCTACTGTTTTCTACGTCTCTCTTCACACTCCTTCAGACTTTCATTTTTTAGGCACTCAACTCCTACTAGACACATTTATGTGCAATTTGATATTAGTGAACTTTATGAAAATCTGTCATAGAAGCCCTAATTTCGTTAAAATCAGACAACATTGGGCACTTCACATGAAGTTATAAGTAAGTTTATATTACTGACAGTAGTATGCTATATTCTATAGCTTGACAAAAATGTAAAGGGAACACCCTGTTGTGTTTCCAGGGCAACACTCAATTTCATATTGCTGACAGTGACATTTGGCTCAGTTAATAGAAAGGGAATACTGATGTTTTTTCATGGCAACACGCTCAACACTTTTATACTGCTGACAGTAACACACATAACTCTACAGCAAACAGAAGCCACTGTCACATTTCCATGGCAACAACTATTAATCAAATGCACCATAATGTTACGTTATTCATACATTGCCTATCTTGTTATATGTAACACAACATCTGTGTCATTCTTCTATGACCATCACCTTCTTTCTGCGTGCATTCAGCTAGTTAATATTCCAAAGCCTTGCATGTTCTTTGCAGCACAAACAGTTTTCCTCCTTGTATACAGAGGTCTTCATGTGGCACTGATGTTGAATGTAGTCTTCTTTATGCATCTTCTTCTTGCTGCTGTCTCCACCACTCTTCTTGGTATTCATGCACGTTGCTTCTTTTCTGCAGCACTTTCCTTTTTCCTTTTCTTCTATGCTCTGCATCCTGCTCGTATGTTTCACTGTTTTCTTTGCTCAGCATAATTATTAATTTGATTAAACTGCCTTTCATGTCACTGCTGTTTTACATACTTATTCCTCTGAGTAAGGTTCTTCTGTTGTTCTGGTGTTTTTCTGTTTCTTCTAAAATGTTCTACTTCTCGCCGTTTGTGCTTCCGTTCTTCACATTGTTCTGAGGTTTCACTTGCTCTTCTTTGTTTTTTGTAATTATTCATTTTAATGAGTCGCTTCGTTCGTTGTTCCAGACTTTCACTTGCCCTTCGGTTCCTGGCGTAACTATTCATTTGACTGAGACGTTTTTGTCTTTGCTCAGGACTTTCATTAGCTCTCCGATGTCTTGCATACAATCTCATTTGGTTCAGACGCCTTTGTCGTTGCTCTGGTGTTTCATTGCTTCTTCTTTGTCTCATCAATTCTTTCCACTTCTCTCTCTTGTTGTATAAAAACCAGTCATTCACATTCATAGGCTCACAGCATACTGTATGGTGATTGGGCATCTTGTCATGTGCTTCCAATATGTCTGCCATCTAAGAAAAGTAAAAATAATACTGTTATTTCTAGGATTCCAGAACTCTATATTATGTGGGTCTTTGCAATGACTTGCTAACATTTTTGGCCAACAGACAACTAGGAGAAGCTTATAATTTCTGTTGTTGACTGACTAAGTAAATATCTCACAGACCAACTAACTACTTAACTGACTGACTGAGTGATTGACTCACTGGCTGGCTGACTTAACTAAATAACTCACTAATTAACTCTCTCCATAACTAATTAACTAAGTAACTCCATGGAGCAGTGTCCTACCAGAGACACTAATAGTTCCTTAGCTAGTCAAGAAATTCGCCACATTTTATGGGACCCAAAGGTTCATTACCATGTTTACAAGATCCCACCACTCAGCACTATTGTGAGCCAGATGATTGCAGCCCAGACCCTCTCATCCTATTTCTTTAAGATTAATTTTAATATTACTGTGTCATATATGCCTCGCAAGTGATCTCTTTCTTTCACATACCACTACCAAAACCCTGCATAATCAACCCCCCCCATGCCACATAACCCACCTCACTCTTCCTCATTTGATCACCTAAAAAAAAAACCTCATCATGAGAGACTGTGAGAAAAATGGCACAAGAAAGATATTTATAATTTATACACATTACTTAATCCAGTCAGGGAGAGCAGTTCACAGATGATGAGATAGGCAGGGCAAGACTCAGAGAAAAGAAAAAAACACAAAATATTTTGGATACAAATCTCACAAGACAGACTGTTTGGGAAAACTTAGCTTAGATGGGAGAAAAACGTTACCATTCTATAGAAACAGAACATGGACTGCGAACTGGATTGAAACAGTTTAGCATGGACAGAATTGGTGGATGTTTGTACTAACACGGAAACCAATGCTTACAAAAGAACCTGAATTTTATCATGGTAGCTTAACCACCTGATTGTTTAGTATTTGTTCAGCATATGTATACCGCATACGTGCTTGACAATTACATATCAGAAAAGATCACAACACCAGAAAAATAATTATCAGTGTTCTCATCTTCAAGTGAGTCCCCACATGCTTCCGGAACTGTACAGAAGTCTTGAGAGGGACATTTTGCCATGTGAAAAGTAAGTTACAGACCAAGGTACATCAGGTGAAGTGATGCACTATACCATATGCTAGATCAGGATGTCCACAGCAGACATTCCAAAAGAATAACTCACCTGAATTTCGCATTTCCATGTGTCGTAATTGGGTGGACATAACAAGGCTTGCTGTTTTGGATCTGCACTCTCAGACTCACAGTATGGCTGAAGTGCCTCATTGTCTGAATCAGACTCCACCTTGGAGGCCTGCAGAACAAGTTTCCATTTAATGGAATATCATCTAAATTTAGAATTAAACATAACTCAAGGTTCTCACATTGATGAGGGCTCTAAACTTCAGGGATATGACACCATGCCAATTAGTAAAAAGTTACTGACATTTTGGAGGAGTTTACTGCCTCCATCTCAAGGGTGCAAGCAGTCAAACAAATAGGATGACATTTATACACACTACGGCACAAACAAAAACTTGTCGCTGATGCACAGAAACACATGATAATAGCTTCAAATGGATCATCTAATGAATAATGCTGTGGCGGAGATGGGTCAACTGTGATCTATCCCGCATGCCACACAGTTTTCACCAGCCACTAAGAGCAGTGCAGCTCAAAAACATCTACTGCATTGTAGCCCTTTCAGTTATAGCCATTTTTATATGTAGAGATGTATACTTACACTCTACAGTGTTTTGCAACAGATCCCAAATTATTAACTCTTCCAAAAATATCACTAAGCAGTATCCCATACAAAACTGTCAGAAGACTGAGTAAAGAACACATTCAAGGTTATGCCATCCCTTCATTTGCTGCTATGGGCAACTAAACATCTTTCCACATTCTTCCTTCCCCGTTCCAGGCAATCTTTCATGCAGACACTTGTGAGTAGTTCTTTGATGGTCCCTACTACTCAGTTTAGTACTGTAAGTACCACATGTTCCAAATAAAGAGCACCCAGCACTCTTTTGGAAAGATAATGATAGAGGCCATACAGTCTTCTCCAACACTAATAACTATTTACCAAATTACACAATGTCACATTCCAGAAGACCACATTCTTAATAACTACCACTAACATAACCTCACATGTTAAATAGTGTAATTACTTAATCCTCAAGCTCCTCTTCTCTCAGCGTAAAATTTATTTACATAAAGCACACCAAATTACTGCATCAGAACCAACAAAGGGTTCCTGCAGCAACATATCTAGAGAAATGCCAGTCCTACTGCCCCCTTACCTTAATTTCAGACTTAATTTCAGTGAAAGACACTGGTACTGACATCAATTTTTGATGCTCATTGATGAACTGAAATTGGCTGTACGTTTCTGGAGTCTCAGAGTCTGATTCTGGTTCTGCCTTGGTTAAATTCATCCTGCAATGGAAGACCCAATTACTCTCAAAACATCAGAACTTTTTCACTATTCAAGAATGTTTGTGAAACCAACTGTAATACCCACAGACAAACCACTATAAAATTGTTCTGCGAAAATGCATGGCAAGATACCTAATTTATACTAAATGCTTCTTCTTGATGTGTCCAGTGTCCGATTAAAAATACTTACATTTAAAACAGGACAAATGGCAGAATTTGCAATCAGTTGATGCCCTCACTGTGAATTTTAATGAAGTGGAGGTTACCGTTTTCAAGCGACCACCTGATACTACTGAGTATGATACGCAGGTTTGACTGCATAAGTCAATTATGAGTACATTGACATAAACTCTTGACAAGCAATGAATGTAAGGTTAGGTTAGACAGTACACCGCGCATGCTGCTTCTCACTCGTCTGTGATGTGTGGTTGCCCTAAACTGGAGTAGGGACAGAAGGGTTTCGGGTTTGAGTTCCAGTTCTTTCTTATTCCTAAATCACCTGCGACTACGAAAAAATTCGGCTTAATTTGGGCTCTCACGGGCAGCTGCCGGTCTTATTTAACTACTCCAGAAAATTCAAAAAGAAAACTTACTTTCCGAGGAAGCGATTTCCTACACAAGCAAGTGCTCTGGTCATATATGACTAATCCCGGAATAATTCCAGTCATGAATGAGGTCTGATCTCTTCGTTGGCCCTGGAAAAATAGTTACTCGTTCACTAGTTTTCATTTAGAGTTACCGCCACCAGACTGCAGGCCATTCGATATGCCTTCTTATTGGCGCTATTCTAACGCCACGGAGAAATTTGGAACAGCACGTACAACAATTTATTCCGCTTCAGCTCAGGTAGCACTGTGTAGGATGGTGTTGGGTGGGAGGGTGTAAAGCGTCCCGCTCCTTTGCAGCCGACGCGCTCTTGCGCCACGTCCATAAAGTAAATTATCTTACATAAAACGCAACTTTATGACAATGAATTCAATAGCAATTGACTTTACCGCCGTTTAGATTATCAGGTTTCTTTGAAAGACTTGTTCACTTTCATGGTGCGCAGTTTTCAGTTACATTGTGGTATGATAGTGTCCCTCGTGCGCCGGTATAACGTACTCAGCATGACTCGCTACGAGCTGGACGGACTGCGGATCGAATCCCGGTGGGAGAGAGATTTTCCGCACCTGTCCAGACTGGCCCTGCGGCCCACCCCGCCTCCTGTACCGTAGATACTGAGTCTCTTTCGCGGGGTTAAAGCGGCTGGGGCCTGGCGGTGACCACCCACCCCCATCTAGCGCCAAGGTTAAAGAAAGAGTAGAGATATACCTCTACTACCCCTTTGGGCCTTCATGGCCTGTTCTAGGGTGAACTGTACCTTTACCTGTCACGGTATCCGTCAAGGACTGTAATGTACAACGGCAGATCAGTGGAGTTACCTGTGAAAAACATTACTAGAGATGTGATGTGTCAAATTTTCCACATAAAATTTCAGTGGGCTTTATAGTAGTCATTAAATAAAGACAATAAATAAACAAGATTGATCAATATGTGTGTGACACATTATCAGGAAAAAGTATGCAAAATCAATATCATATGTAATGTAATGCAATATCAATGAAGCAATTCAATATATCACGTGAAGAAAACTGCCGTTATTAACTTGAAAACATTGAAAACAATAAGACCACTTATTATGGACAACTACGAGAGATTCCATTCAATTAACAGAAATATGTTCAACTGGTCACTGGGAAGGGACAAATACACGAATAAGCATGCCAGTTCTGTAATACAA
The DNA here is from genome assembly GCA_013340265.1 of Coptotermes formosanus. Classification (NCBI taxonomy): domain Eukaryota; kingdom Metazoa; phylum Arthropoda; class Insecta; order Blattodea; family Rhinotermitidae; genus Coptotermes; species Coptotermes formosanus. The sequence continues at coordinate 1,544,646 of BLKM01000769.1, read as the reverse complement.
GTTCAAGCAATATACATTATTTAAGACTGGACACACATATGCAGCTTATAAACTGGACTGTAGGAGAAGTCAGGGTACAAAGCATCAAAGTCTATGTAGAAAATACCTAGAGATAAATGGCCCAATACCTGAAAACAAATTATACTACAACAGACTGAATTACATACATATTATTGCCAGCTGCATAGCAAATGTACAATATAGTTAGATACACAGCCTTGTATAAAATTAAACACATATGTACACAAAATTTACAATCAGACACATGACTGAAGTCAGTTATTTCTTAATAACATAAATGATTTCAGGCTTCCATCACAGTGTAAATGAGATCTTTGCTCTTCTGGGCTGCTATGCAGTGTAGATGGGTAGTTAGTTACTGAAGTTCAGGACAACCTGTCAGTCCCATCTTCAAGGGTCAAGCAGTTCAAGAAGAATTTTTTCTTGATCTGCCAATCTATGCTGTGTTAACATCCCAGAACAGTTTAGATCTTAATATGATAAATACACCTACAGAGCAGAAGATGTGACTTAAGTTTGAGTTAAAAGCTGTTCTTTCTATGTTATTTCAAACTCTTAACTGTTTGTGTATATATCACTTAATTAGAATGGCAGGTTCTTTACAGCTTTATTCCAGCACAGTATGTTTCCTTTCAAGACTGTTACTATTCACAATAACTAGCTTGTAATGATCATGATTTGTCTCACACTGACTGCATCAACTTTCAAGTCGTCTGAATGATTTCTAAACTGTTAGTTACAGACTGCATCACATCCAATTCCATCACTTAAAGAATTTTATAGTTTTCAACAAAAGCACAATTTTATTACATGCGACAATTTACAGTGTAACGGCAAGTTAACACATGGCGCTTGAAAAATTATTTAATCATAGGCTTAAGCAAATTTAACAAGCTCTAAATTGATAAAATGATTCATTATCAGTGTAAGCATTACTAACATATATTCTGATTTCCACACTGCATCATACCCACACTATTTATTCATCCTGCACATGAGCTATGCTCAGTTCAAATCTTGGCTGGAACACCAAATATCTTAACTGAGATTTTCCATCATTTTCTGCAGCCCCTCCAGTCAAATGCCAGGGGAGTAACTTAAATCAGGTCATGGCTTCTTCCTGCCAAATCCTTTCCAATTTATTACTCACTATGGTTACTAACAGCATTGTAGATTGTATCAGAAATAAAGTGTTCAGAATATTTAACCAAAGTACAGATACACAGCAATGCTTACTGTAATATACCATCATCAAAACCAGTTACAATACAGTTCTGTGTACTTTAGTATACACATTAGTAACACTTTTGTAATGTCAGTATACTTTAGTATACACATTAGTAACACTTTTGTAATGTCAGTATTCTTCTACTCTTGCCTTCTGTCCAAGAAGATCATGCACCCATTTTACAGCATCTGACCAAAGGCACTCTGAAGTCTAATTTATATTTTTAAAATTTTAATATCACTCTTCCATTTTTCTATGTGATAACATTGTAGGAATAACACTGCTTCATCCACGTAAGGTACGTATATCCTGAAAACAATGTAGAACTTCCCATTACGAATTGCTGTGAAGAGAAAAAACACTTCGAAGATAATTTATCATCACCAATCACCCATTTTCTACAGTGATCATTCATGAAATGAAAAGAATAAATTTCTGCATCAACATATTTACAAATTAAGAAGTAATTAAATATATTTCATAATATCTTACATCTATACTGCTCTTCATTTTATTTCAGTTTGCTTCACTCTCTGCTGCAATTTCACTTTGCATCATTATCTATTTCATTCTTCTGAATGTTCTAAGAATCACTTGTTCTGGGGGTACCTGGTGGCGTGGTTGGTTGAGGCACTGGGATTTTTCATTCGCTTAATTCTTCCGGCTGCAATATGGTCCTGGTGTCAACTCAGCCTCTAACAGAAATATGTACCAGGGGTATATCCTGGGGTGTAGGGGTGGCCAGTGTGTAGGGCTGGCAACCCTGCCACCTTCATGTGCTGACTGCCTAGAAATTCTGGCAGCCTTAACCTCCCGGAGTCCTAAGGGCCTGTCCAGGCCTGTATAGGGATATCTTCACCTTCATCACTTGTTCTATGCAATCACACCCTTACATCTTCTTCATTTAACCATGTTTCTTGCTTCTGTACACACCAGTCTTGCTTTTGTTCTGCAGTCATGTAAGTACCTTGTACAGCACACATTACTTGTCACTACCTATTGGCCTACTGCTTTTCACATGCTTCACAGTTTCACCTCTTCTTCTTCTTCTTCACATATCTATTTCTTCCTGCTCTTCTCACCATTCTTCTTGTCATTTTGGAGCTTCAGTTTGTTCTCTGTAGTGTTTACTTTTCCTGTTGTCTGATTATCTCACCTCTTTTTTCACAAGTTCCACTTACTCATTTTGTTTAGCAAAATTAATATGCTAATGAAGCTGCCTTCCACTTCACTTAAGACTCTCAGTTCCTCTCTACTGTTCTGTGCCTTTGTCACTCTTTTGGTGTCCTGCTGTGTCTTCTTAAGCTTGCCCTTTCCCGTCGTTTTCGTCGTCGTTCTTCACATTGCTCTGGGGTTTCATTTGCTCTTCTCTGCTTTTCATAATCATTCATTTTACCAAGTCGTTTCAAGCGTTGGTCTAGACTTTCATTTGCTCTTCTCTGCCTCGCCTGATTGAGGCGCTTTTGTCTTTGCTCAGGAGATTCATTTGCCCTCCGATGTTTTGCATATTGTTTCATTTTGTTCAAACGCTTTTGTCGCTGGTCTGGTGTTTCATTTTTTCTCCTTTTTCTCATCAATTCTTTAAACTTCTCTCTCTTTTTATGTAAAAGCCATTCACTTTCATTCATGGATTCACTATATAACATCTGTTGCTCTGGCATCTGTTCATGAGTTTCCAATACATCTGTCACCTAAGAACAAAGTAAAAATCATATTGTTACTCTAGGATAAAAATAATTCTACAAAGAATCCATTATAAGATGTCCATGTCTTCTAGGATGTTAACCATGTAAACTGTAAATATTTACTTATTGTTTACCAGCTGAAAAAAGTAATTTCCCTGATTACTTGAATCTTTAGCAACACTGCTGTGAGGGTGCCAAATCTTGAATACATTACCTTTAGTAAAATACTGGTACATGTACAAAAGAGGTCCAAAAAGGAAGGTAGCACTTTTTTATGAAAAGATTTTCAAATAAACATTTACAATATTGAAGATTCGAGACTTTTGGGAAGTGACATTCTGTCACTGGGTGTGTAGTTTCCAGTATTTCAAACGACCACAGTGCCTTCATCATCAGGGTATCTTTGGACTACCTGACACTGATGATCAAGGAACTACAGTCCTTTGAAACATTGGGAAATACTCCCCAGTGCCACAGTGTCAAATCAAAGAAGAACTGGATGGTCAACAACACCACTGCAAGCACCCCAAATCTCATATGTATGATATTACATAGCAATGAAGGCACATTATCTGTACTATTTTCCTACATATCCATCTCACCTATTTAGGTATTTGTACCTCTGTGTGATGGGATTATCCACACCCTTGCAACCATACTCTCTCCCATGGTTGCTGGACATCTACGGTAGACGTCTGACTTTAATTTCTCAATTTCATAGTGTAATTCAGCATTAATTGTGGACCCACATTCCATGAAGCCAAAAGAACACCTTGACAGTCCCAAAGATACTTGCCATAACCTTCCTCAAAGAAAACATGGTCTTAAAGATTTTGGCTACAGTTGATCCAAGATGTTTCCGTGTCATCAAATCTATTTTCTACGCTGGGGTGTCATAAGGCACAGATGCATTGTGTCCAGTCACAGTCCCATTCGGAATCTCATCACCTTCACTATGATAACACATCACCAACTGCAAGCACACCCCATGCAAGCTGTCTTACATAACTCTTTCAGCTCTTTCATGAACCAGAAAACATACTCCTTTCGGAAATCCCTGCTGCTTGTGGACACATTTCATGGACACTTGACTCAGCCAAACAAACCTCCCATATGACTGTTTGATTTTTCATAAAAGATGTTGCACAGTGTGCACAATGTTGTCATCCCTCATGATGATCTGCCACTCCGTGGTTCATCACAAATGTTCACACACCAGTTCTGGAATTCATTACACCAAAATCAAACATGTTTCTTTAATATCACATCCTTTCCAATAAACAGACACAAGCTGTCAGTGAGTTTCTTTTTTAGTTCCTTTTTTGCATTCAAAATATAAATTACTGAACAGACTTCCACACAGGACCATGTCCCTAGCAGCACAGCCATTTTGGTTAACTTGCCAGATGCAAGCAATGACCAGCCATATTGCCTCCCAGCAGTTTTCCACACACCGTAAAGTTGGCCCAGTGGTGCTGAATAAAACACCAAGCAGAAAATAATTTTGGTACCCTGCTTTTGGACCTCCATCATATAAAATTTACATTACAGTTCTATTCAGCCACCAAAATGCAAATAAGAATCCTCATAAACATTCATACTGAATTTCTTTCAAGAACCTACTTTTATTAATCACTGTTCACAATTTCATAATAACAGATTTTTACCAATGCACATAACCTCACATCCCAAGAGTGCAATTTTAACATTATAAAATGTGCATTTCAAGACACCAGGACCATAGCATCTGACAGGGTAACTCACCTGGACTTCATACTTCCATATATTGTAAATGGGTGGATGAAGCTTATATTCTTGTTTCCCAGCCATGACCTCAGATTCTCTGTAAAATTGATGGGCATTGCTATCTGTATCAGTCTCCTCCACTTTTGGAACCTGTAAAACCACAATTTCAGTTTACCAGAATCTGAAACTGAAATTTGGGTTCTAACATTAACACTTTAATAAACAGACAGAACACAGTGAGACAGGCATTACAGCTGGAATTAGTACCACAGACATCAAATTATGACAAATCATTTGCCTTCCTCATGCTCCACATGTACCACAAAATGTATTTACACCAGTACTACATCTTTTATCCAGTAACAAAGTGTTCTTCAGTTGGTAGGCCATGGCTCACAGCAGCAGTTGCACATTATTTTGCTGAGGTCAGGGCTGTTATGGCATGTCTGTTTCCCACAAGCTGTTGTTCTTTCCAAATGTGTTGCTTTTCAGGAACATAACCACTTCAGATGGCTACATTATGTATTTTGAATTTATGCTGAGATTTAAACTTCAAGCTGTCTTCATTTTCCAGACTCTCAATAAATTACTCAATTGCTGAAGACGATGATATTTTATCAGTGACTTTTATATGTCAAAAATATTAACAATAATTCGTACTTCTGCAGAACCTTTTATTTATTTATTTGTTTGTTTATTTCCTATCTTGTTTCATAGATTCATGAAATTCACCTTATGGCTCCGAATATAAAACTTGTCAATGTAATATAAAATCTGAAGCAACAGAACACAACACAATACAACAAACACAATATCATACAACACAGCATGACACAATACAATACAATATAATACAAATTAGCATAAATCAATATAAATTAATATAATTTAACATAATTCAGTTACTATTCTTACCTTCAACATACTTACAACTTATTTTCCGTTAATAAACCAACAGAATACACATACAACATGCACAATAGGATAGTCTTTTATCACTCAACGTGTTTTGGCACAACTGTGCCATCTTCAGCTAGTTTTTAAACTTGGTGTAAGAACTCCCTGATGATGGCACAGTAGTGCTAAAACATGTTGGAGTGATAAAGACTATACTATTGTGTATCCTGTAGGTGCGCTTAGTGTGTTTTGTAAAAGAAAATAAGTCTATTAAAATGCACAGAGTAGCAATTTCAAAACTTATAATATAATGTCAAAATTTAAACACAAATCCACCACTACTGCTTTCCTTCCAATTTATGGAAACCTATAATTTAATTAATGGGCTTCTGAAAACAATACATATCAACACTAGTAAGGAATAATGAGGGATTCTGAGTCAAAGAAAGTAAGACTTTTAAACTGTTTTATGTTCCATTTTGTAATATCCTCTTGCATGAATGTATCATTCCCATTGTACCTGAACTGTTCAGTTGACTTTTATGCACCTTTATGCAAGTTTCTCCTCCAAAATAACCTGCTGGATTACAATAAAATTTTATGTTTGGGTGTGTAGTGAAAAAATGTTACATAATGTCAATTTTGTTCCATATCACTCTATGATCATGCCAAATTCAAAGCTCAAAGTTATTACAATTCTACAAAAATGAACCCATCAAACTGAGTATTCTATCTCCAGAGCATTTTTAACAATGAAATACACATCAACCTGCAATGTCACTCCCCCAGTATAGTGCCAGGGTTAAAAATGCCAGGAGTTATCTCCACTACCACATATGTATTAACGGCATCATGCTTAATTGAGCAAAGGGACTTTACCATTTATATGTGGTAAAGGTAAAGCAAGGTAGTACAGGCCTGGACAGGCCCTTAGGGTTCCAGGAGGATGAGGCTCCCCGATTTCAAGACACTCAACACATGAAGGTGGTAGGGTTGTCAGCCCTACACACCGGCCACCTTTACTCCCAGGAAATATTCCTGGTACTCATTTCTGTTAGAGGCTGAGTCGACCCCAGGACCATAGTGCAACCAAAAGGATTATGTTGATGAAAAATTCCAGTGATACCATCAGAAATCAAACCTGCAACCTTCCGGCCTGTAGCACAGATTTATACCTGGTACCATGGGATTTTTAAGTGTATGAGCCACTTGTTCTATTGTATTCAGCAATATTCTTGCTTTGACTATCATAAAGCATGTGCAGTGGAATTTGTATTGCACATTTCTCTACACAGAAAGACATCCTTCTCTTGAAGTGAATCTTCTCCAGACCAGGCACACTAAATTATCACAGGGTGAATTAGTCCAAACCAAACGAAACAGCAACATTAAAATAAAAACACTCCAACCCCATTCACTAATATCCCACTAACCTCAATTTCAGTCTTCATTTCAGTACAAGACATTGGTATTGACAGCACATCCTGATTCACATCGATGAACTGGAATTCACTAAGTGACTCCTGTGTCTCAGAGTCTGATTCTGGCTCTGACTTGGTTGTATTCATCCTGCACTGCAAAAACCAGTTACTCTTAAGAATCGCAGTACTAGGCTCAGTTGTGCTACAATAGGCAGGAATGGCCATTTCATATCATTTAATTCTCACAGTCCAGTGCTACACACTATACGGCCCATAAGCCATTCACTTTTGTGTGGCCCTTTAAACAAACAGTTTAGTTTTGTTACCCTTGTAGGATACAGCATTTCATTTTCAAGCAGGTTCTTGTCTAGGAACTGTCAGTGCCTTCTTGTCATTTGCTATGAGAGAAGAAAGGAAACGTCTTTATCACAGACCATTACAGTAGTCAGTTGAAACATTACAGTACCATTCCACTCCTATTCTGTATCCAACAGTAGTTCAGTTAACATTAGTAATTAGCCTGCTAGATGTGAAAACACTGTTCTGTCATTGTGTTCATTGACAAAAGCAAGCTCCTTCCACCAAGTGATATTCTCCCCTGCATTAAATCAATATTTTAACACATCTGTTTATTAATGTGCCAAGTACCTATACGTAAAAATAGAATGGCCTCAGCGTGACCCATGCACTTTGACCACTACTGATCTTCTGTACAGATATTAGTAGACATTAGTAAAAAACTAACACTGTAATTATCAACAAACAAAAATAATGTGTTTTCTTATTTGTTTATTTCCTTATTAACAAATATTATGCTGAAAAATGTCTGTGAAACTTTCACTTTGAATGGTATATAGGCCTACTTCTGTTGTCTCTGACTGTCCATATTTATTGTGCACCAGTGCAATGCCTGACATAGAAGCTGACATACAATAAATACAAACACAGTGTAAGATTCCCATATACACACTTGGTTAACCTTATTTGATCTGCTGTTCTAAGCAACCAGCTAACATAAACAATATGATCAGAAATGTTCTAAAATCAGTGTAGAATTCAACTGTATGCCCAGCACGTCAAACTTCTTTCTTTAATACAAGTGTTGTGTTAAATAGTTTCTTTTATCAGTACAGTTCCACAATGTCACATTATTTTACACAACATATAGATTTTATTATCCCATAAACATTGTAGTTTCTGTTGCATTTTTAAGCTAATATTTTAAGAACTTTCTACAGGTTATGGCCAAACATGGGCATTCAAAATTGGTTACTCGCACTCACTCAATTTATACCAACTACCAGTGTCATAGGCAACAATGCGTGCAAGCTAAAGTAGAAGGCAGAACTACCTTTCCCATTCCCTAAAGTTGTAGGCAACCTCTGCTCTCACATTATTCTATTTGTCTGGAGTCAGCTTTGGGTTGGATATACAGTTAACAGGGTATTTGTTGAAGAACCTAACCATTTAAAATATTCAAAATCAGTGACCAGATAATAGTGGTAATTTATTGTAAAGACTAGAGTGTTATAAAAAATGCTGCCAGATGAAGGGGTCCGTAATTTGTAATTTTTACTTTATTTTCACATTCCATCAATCCAAAGATATTGAAATAGTCATAATAACACACAGGACACAACACATATACACAAAATACATATGCATATAAAAGAATGCAGAACAAGCATTTTTCATGGTCAACTTAACAACTACAACTGTACAATGTTACAAAAGGTAAAATAAATTTAAAATGTAATAACCCAAACAAGTAATCAAAAACAATAATTATAATTCCACTATCTCCATGTTACTTATTATAAGGAAGTAACCAAGATCATATTATGTTTTGGTTAAAATATTCTTCCAAGCTAATACATGGAATTGTGCAAAAGATAGCGCCTTAAAGCTGTTTTAAACCGTTTCCCATCATTTGATAAGTCCTTGATAATGTTTGGCAAATGATTACAAATCTTAATTCCTGCATTAAAAAAACTCCTTTCTGATATAATGTCACATTTGCTAAAGGTAAATGTAAATTGAGTTGTATCTTGTATTGATATTTTGAACCTCTGAATTAGATAGAAATTGGTCCCTATTCTTAAAAATAAATAAAAGCAAAGAAAACATGTACTGATAATAAGCAGTAAAATATTTAGGTGTCTAAACAATTCACGGCAGGAGTCCCTCTTACCAGAACCCATAATGACCCTAATTATTCTTTTATGAATTCTGACAATACATTCGCTATGAGGTGAATTCCCCCAGAATATTATACCATGACAGAATAGAATGAACATAGGAAAAATAAGTCATTCTCAGTACTTCTACAGACATGAATGGTTTGATTGATCTGATAGCATAACATGCTTTATTTAATTTAGATATTAATTTCTCAAGATGATGTTTCCAAGACAAGGAGGTATCTTACTCCATGCCAATGCCTACAGTTTATCTGAACAAAATTTAGAGAAATCAAGTGGAATAACTTTAAGTGATTAGAACGTTTGTGACATTATAAAGCGAGCGCCTTACACAGTCCCAAACAACTCTTAAATCGCGTTATGGAAATCATGTCCGGATATCCGAAGTGTACGAGAATCCTGGTAGTAAATGTGACCTAGTTCACCGATTTACTAAATTAAATTTAAAATAGGAGAAAGGAGGGCAATCTGCAATCAGTTACACCTACGATCCTTGATTTTAGTACAGAAGCGATTACTTTTCTTAAGTGGTGCTTTATTTGAATATGATAGGCAGGTAACGCTGCTAACGTCATTTTCATTATTCGTAAACTCGACAGGTTAGGATCTTGCGTAGGTTAGAATCATTTCGGATGGGTACTAGTTCTTCTCTTTCTTTAAAAAAGTGTTTCAGTAGGGTATAAAGGAGATGAATTTTGGAAACTCGCCGGAGCCCAAATAATACAGAATGAACACAACGATACACACCCACTCACATTGCGAAAGGAACAACAAAACACTGACAGCTAACGTTAGCTTCAAGAGCACAGTAGCGCTTACAGATTGTCATCTGTTGTTTATGGAACGTAATCCACGTGCGCGAGATGCGTGTGGCAGTGCCCCTATAGGCCAAGGGCGAAACGACGTAGCGCAAACGTCGGTTGAATAATTGGTAAGAGCGGTTCCTGATGAATTCCTGCATACTGTCTCCCTATGAAAAGCTCAAAGTAACAGAAGAATGGTAGTTTGTTGTTATGTTTTAGCCATCCCAATTAGCAATAGCTAGTACTTTGGGACCACAGCATACACAGAGTATACTTTGTGCACTGACATTTTATAGACGTGCGAGAGGTTGTCGAATTTTATATTTTCCATACCTTGCCATATAATTCGATTTTTTATTATTATCCAGCAAATGCATTTAATTGTCACAGGTTCATAATAAAATATTTAAAACATTCTACTGCTACATGTTTCGGGCGTTATCGGTCCATCATCAGGGAGAACATCTGTCACTGTCGCACAGAAGAGTTACATAATAGTACGTGGTCAGTTGCATATGGAGATCTGCTCCATATCACCAATACGCTGCCCTAACCTACTATATAACAGACCACCACGCAAATAATTTCCAGCAGGTGTCTGTCTCAGGAGTGCAACAGAATACGTGTTCTTCTCTTCTCTTCTCCCCGTCCATTCATCTGAGGACGGAAGCAGAGCCAGCTTCCGAAACGTTGTGATTTTAATTTTCTAATATTTTTAATATTTTGCTCTTCAGACGATGGGTGAAGTCCATAAACCCACCACCACACAAAATCGAGTCCATAGCTATGAGCTGAAACATACACATTTTAAGGACACACCGCTTAACCGACATAAAGACAGGTCTGCAGGGCCGCCCAAGGCCCATGATGTGTTGTTGAAACCTCCAATTATATGTAAATTCTGCTGTCTCTTGCTTGTTACGGATGAAACAGCGACATAGTTCACAGAACACGTGGCAAATTGAGACTCCGTGCCAAAGTGATGCATGTACGTATCCATTCTCTAATTAAATCATATCATTACCCCGCAAAACTCGGGCCGCCTCATTTTGAGGTTTGTAGATCACCCACAATTAGACACACACATGTGATAGGACTCCTCTGGACAAGCGATCGGCACGTCGCAGCTACCTACAAAACACACAAAAAATAAAACAGACAAATATCCATTCCTTCAGCAGGATTCGAACCTGCAGTCCCAGCAATAAAGAGGCCGCAGACCTATGCCTTAGACCTCACAGCCACTGGGATCGGCTACACGCTTACTTACTTCTTATTCTGTTTCGAGGGAATATTAACACACTGCTTTTAAATTTCAGCACCAATAATTAGTCCCATGTAAAGATGGACTAAAGTTCCGCCTGCCTTTCTGGTTGAGGCCGATAATAAGCTACTTACTGCTTATTTTGGACCCGCAAGTCTTGAAGCTGTAACGTGTAAGACAAACAATCGTTCTGTACCATCTGCAAACGTCAGATCAAACAATATGTGGCAAGAAACCACTTATCAATGTGACAGAACCCTAAAGGTAAATTCAGTCGATGCGAAGTCATCACTGTAATTATCTTACAGCTTTGACCTTTCTGAATTTCATTCTTAGACACACCAATCTTTGCAAGATGTTCGTTTATTTGCCACTGTGTCATTTCGGCACAGAAAACAAATAAAAACAAAGAACATAACAACATATTTTACATTCAACGAGTTGACGTATTTGTAAATGATTATGATTTCCAGGCACGTTAACAGCAGAGTGAGGTGTATTAACATAGTTTCCAGTTCTTCGCGATCCGTATCTCAGATATTAACCCTTTAAAGACGAAGCGTATCTGTTTTATATAAGGACTCAGTGCGTACCGCGCTGTAAACACTCTCCACTTCGGTTATAAAAGCCAGTCTCTTAATGTTTTATAAGGCAAAAGTTGCTGTTTGTTCTGAGATCCGTACAAAACACATAAACGCAATGTGGGCACCACGTAGAATTTTTTAATATTAAACCTGGTGGTATGTAAAGTTACCGCTAGGCTTTAAAAGGTTAATAGAGACACAAGAAAACTGTAGTTACAAGAGGTGTTTGTTTTTGACGAGGAAGCTGGGGTGTGTTACTAAAACTGCTGTTGTATGGATGTGAAACCGGTCAATTGGTAAAAACCCAGACTAGCGCCTTTGTTAGGATACGTGAAATATTCAAGACATGGGAAAGCCCAAATTAGGGCCATTCACGCTGTGTAGTAATTCTAGAGCGTACGTCACTATTGCCCCTAGGTTTTCAATTCATGATGGCAAAATACCGATGCAGGAGCCGCGGTAGGTATTCGGTACAGCGACTAGGCGATCCGGGTTTCGAAACTTGGCAGGGAGTAAGAAGTATTTCTCTCATTCAAAATGTCCAGATGGCTTCTTGGGCCCACTCAAACTCGTCTTCAATGTGCACCAGTGTTGTTTCCTGGGGCTAAAGCAGCAGAAGCGTGAAGTTGACCACTCTCCTCTATCTAGTATCGAGGTTAAATATTATTGGAACTATACCTCTAAGCCACCTGTACGCCTTCATGGGGTGGAATGGGGAAACTTTAACTATTGATATAATACGAGGCCGATCCCAGTGGCCGCGCGGTCTGAGGCGTAGGTCTGCGGCCGAGCGCTTGCTGGGATCGTGGGTTCGAATCCCGCCGGGGACATGGATATTTGTCTCTTACGAGTGTTTGTGTTGTCAGGTAGAGGTCTCTGCGACGGGCCGATCCCTCGTCCAGAGGAGTCCTACCGACTGTGGTGTGTGTCCGAGTGTGATCAAGTGAAAATGAAAAAAAAACGGCTACACTTACTGTGAACAGGTAGGTAGAAGAGGGAAGGACTACGATAAAATATGATCAAAACCAAAGTGTTCTGGAGTTACAAGATGACGTAGTATAAAATTAGCTATAGCTAATTATCTCAAAACCGTTAACGGCTACGGAATAGATGCATTTGACACAAAATATGTGCAAAACAACTCTCTGCAACGAGGATATGTAAACCAGCTCCAAAACTATATATTGTATATTTATTAGAATATGTTACATAAGTAAGACTTATGTCACATATTATAATATACAATATATAGTGCTGGAGTTGGATTACATATCCTCGTTACCAGATACCAGCACGGTATGGAAAATATTAAAACTCTCTACAAATTTTGTTCGAAATATCTTGCGTTGCGATCAATAATCAGCGAATTACGGCCGAGATGTTCGCAGGTTATTTTTTATTTTTTTGGTTTTAATTAAAATTGGAATAAGTCGACGAATTTTATTAAACCTTCTCCATATCGAACTTCTTCCTAAAACTTTCCTTAGAAGCTACCCGTTCGTCACATGCCGGCATGCACGGCAAAAATAGAAACGACAAAGCTAATGGTTGAATTTTTTGGAATTTTTTGTTACGGACGCAAGAGAAATGCTTTTGTTTTACGTAACAGATAACACTCCTGCGCCTGGCATTAAACAACTGAGGTTTCGTGAAAGGTTTATGAGCTGAATCCCGGTTTTGGCGATGATAAATATGGAATTTTTGGGGACTTGTATATGAGGAATTCCCCTTACTCATCACCACAAAAGACTTATGCCCTTCTTGCAAGCGTTGACTGGTATCTTATGAGGTATGAGAATGTTAGCCACACCTTCTGTCGGAAATGCGCTTGGCATGATAAAGATCTCGCAAATAATACGTGTTCGTACAGTGTGTCTAAAAATGCGCTTCTTTTTCAAAGAAATAATTGTCTAATCCTGCCTCTGTATCACACTCGAATTACATGAAGTGCGCTATTGGGTCAGAACCCTCAAGGGAGTCACAGAAATGACAATGTGGGCAGAATGACCAACTGGCTCTGTGTCTAGTCACACATCTGTCCATGTGATTATCTTTCTGTCTACCTAGTTGTCTGCCTAGATGTATCAGTCTGCCTGTCTGTCTGTGTCCACCCGTCCACCCACCCAACTACCCACACAATCACCTACCTACCTACATACCTAACCACCCACGTACCCACCTACCTGTCATACTAAAGTTTGTCGGGAGGGACCAGGGAAAACCAAAGAAATCCTCACCCACCACAACCAGTCGCTGGGCCTAGATTTTAATCTATGAACTCCAAAATACCAAGCGGGACACCTAAACAAACTACCTTGAATTTTGGAATCATCATACCGTTGTGCATGTATATATTCACTATTTCAGTCTACAGAATAAACGCGACACCACTTTAATGCTCCGTCGTTATTATCCTACAAAGTATTTCGGCCGCGTACAAAGCACATCATCAGGTAGAAACTCACAAAATCATAAAAGAAGGGTATACGTTGAGGTGGAATTCGATGGCATTATTATTATTATTATTATTATTATTATTATTATTTCTAAAGCAAATAAATTTCACTAAGAGAACGGAATATATGGGGTGGAGTGAGGGCGTTTATGGAATTTGATGAATATAAAAAAAACCAGCAAGTGGCGCAGATGGACAACACAGTGAACAAATAACCACCGTCTTGATCATATTGATTATTGACATCTGACATATCAGCGTTCCAGTTAAATAATGAATAAGGATAACTTGTAATTATCTTTCATTAAACTTCATAAAATGGCAGAGGAATGTATTAACATTTTCGTATGTTACGCTTCTGTTTCGTCCTTCTTTGGTAACTAGCACCATCCTTGAAATGTCTTTACTCTCTTTCACTAAATATAACCAGCCACGTCATTAGCAAAGGAAATCACAAACAGAATGTCACGATTGGCGTCATAATGTTTAACCTAAGTTGCAGTTAACAGTAAACCACGCGGAAACTTCGTAAGAATCCAACAATAGTACTCAGACTGCTCTTGACGGACAGCTTGATGCTGAACATTCCTCCGAAACAGCGGTTAACTGTTCAGTTCTCAACACTGCGTTACATTCAAGAAGACTTGAATCTTCGAAAACACAGCTTTAAAAACCCCAGATCTTCCACCGTAAGCTTACCGTAACACATTCAGGAAAAGCTGTAATGGTGTTTGAAAACTTAAACCGTTTTTAGCGTCATCCTGTTTTGCAGAGTTCATACAATCACATAGTGGGCATTTCAGTCGACACATCTTACTTACGGAACCATAACGTGGCTACGTACTTCACTTTAGTCGTACAATCGAAGACAACATCAGTTCAAGTACAAGAGCACTAAACGTTCGGCAAGGAGTCAACCTATGATAAAGGCTTGTAATATCTGAAAAAAATGGGGAACCCCCAAAATTTTCCTAACATTGTAAGTTGTGTACATGAAAAATTTAAAATGTATTTACAGTATTTTTTTGTTTTGTGTTTCTCTTTTTTCTAAAACTATTTGGAATAAATCCGATTAAAATATTAATATACCTTCCTTATTTTTATTATTATTATTATTATTATTTATCCTGTGTTTGTTATAATGGCTTGCCAATAATAACAGTAGCTGCTATACACATAAATACATAATGTATTACTCTAACTTACGTAGAAAGTAATAGTTATAATTAATACAGTGGGCTAATGTTATTTTTTATCCAATGGCTCGACACCCCTAGTGGGCCAGGGCCTCCTCACTGTTGAGGATTCGCGATCACACTCAGACACATTACACTCGGCAGGACTCCTCTGGACGAGTAAACTGGCCCAACGCAGAGACCTCTACCAGACAACACAACACTCACAAGAGACAGACATCCATGCCCGCTGTGGGATTCGAACCCGCAATCCCAACAAGCGAGCGGCCGCACACCAACGCCTTAGACCGCGCGGCCACTGGGATCGGCAGTATAATTAACATTAATTTTCTTTTCAGTTTTAAATTGCGCCCTATTGCTAACATTTGCCAAGTCATGAATCTCCGGATTGTAAAGAGGGCGGAGAATTTATTGCACATCCGAGTGACAACTTCTCAAGAAGGACTCTGATCAACGGAGTTAATTTCAGTATGGCAACTCCTTTCTGAATGTCTCTCAGAAGTGCCCGCCCGCCTGCCTGCCCGCCTGCCTGCCTGCCTGCCTGCCTGCCTGCCTGCCTGCATGTCTGCCTGCCTGCATGTCTGCCTGCCTGCCCGCCTGCCTGCCTGCATGTCTGCCTGCCTGCCAACCTGCCTGCCTGCCTGCCTGCCTACCTACCTACCTACCCACCTACCTACCCACCTACCCACCCACCTACCTACATACCTACCTGTCTGTCTGTCTGTCTGTCTGTCTGTCTATATATATCAGTTGTACCCGTCAAACAGTGTTTCATAGCCGCACACAAAATAAATGAATTGATAAACATTTACGTTTCTATATCCAGCCATTATTTCATACCACCACCTTTATTTTCAAAAACGCCTCACTTATTTGACTAACAGGTAGTTCTACGTAGACGCTATTATCTTTGATATGAACACTTACTGCTAATGGAGATTACTCCCCACCTTTAATTAACAGACCAACGCATAGACCACCCCCTTACTGACCATCTGTTATCTGTTTTTCTACGACTTCACTTTCCTCCAGTCATTTCTATACAGACCCAATATTCCCACGCTTTGAACAATGGAGAGCGCATTAATACCAAAACCATTTGTCCTGTGGTACTGCCACGTTCCTATCTGCATTTGCTACCGCCCGAGTTAACTCACAGTGTCTACGTATTCACTTTATATTACAAAGACGTACATCCAACTAAGAGCTAACCCTCAAGTTGGACTTTATACATTATTTTTTATATTATTATTATTAATGGGTTACCCTGTCACATATTTAACCAGGTTACCCCGCGAATACCTTACACAGCGTGAGGTAACAGTCTTATTACCTCACGATTACTTAATTACGTAATTGTGTTATCGTATTCTTCACCTCTTCTGCCTACTCACAGTAGGTGTCGAGGTTGTTTATTTTCACTTGATCACACTCAAACACCACAGTCGGTAGGACTCCTCTGGACGAGGGATCGGCCCGTCGCAGAGACCTCTACCTGACAATACAAACGCTCACAAGAGACAGACATCCATGGCACCGGTGGGATTCGAACCCGCGATTCCAGCAAGCGCTCGGCCGCAAACACACGTCTTAGACCGCGCGGCCACTGGGATCGGTTACATGCACAACTTAAGAGACGTTATTACGGTATTATTACATTCTCTTTATTAGTCGTTAAAAATATCTCCAAATGCAGACGTGTATAAGAATTTTGTTAGACCCTATAATTACCACTAGAAATACCTCATTTTGTCACAGGTAAAAACTTGTAAGCATGAAATTTAATTCAACTGACGTATTTCTTTGTTTTCTTTGGCGTGTTCGCAAAATTGCGGGAAGCTATTATTAGCTGCGTCATGTCTGTCCGTCCGTCCGTCCGTCCGTCCATCAATCCTTCCGCATACAACAATGGATTTTTATCTAATTTGATATTTAAATATTTTTCGAAAATTTGTCGAGAAAATTCAAGTTTCCTTAAAATATGACAATAATCACGGGTACATTCTATGAATACCTGTGTACATTTATGATAATATATCGCTGAATTCTTCTTAGAATCAGAAATGTTTCAGACCAACGTTGTAGAGAAATTCAAAGCACACATTTCATGTTCAGTAACTTACTGTTTCCGAAAATCGTGCCGTTTATGACATAATGTGGAAAAATATGGTACAGCCAGACAGGCCACAGATGACAACATAATATGGCGCATGCGCTTTGCATGCTAGATAACTAAGGCTACAGACACACGCTCACTGCTTTCCCACGGCTACAATGGTTACGCGAACGCACCTCAATGTTAAGTTTATACGTGCACAATAATTTTACGGGCTCGCCACAAGGATCGCAATTGGGCTCCGCGTTTGCTAGGGCCGGAACTGCACGGAACTGGTGTGAAATCATAGCCGCTGTAAATGAAAGCGGATCTTATTCATCACGAAAATAAAACAGAGGGTAACAGAGTGCAGCTGAAGGAACAAAGCCACGTACGTACGTGGTCAACAGTTTGAGAAACATTACTGTATTAGATATACACCCTTGCTGCTTGCAGGCTATGATGAATGCAGTACATTCAATGTAATGGATAACTGAGTGATTATATGCCTGGATGGGCGATTGGCAGGAAGTGGCGATATTATCGTGGCTAATCTTAATTAACGTGAGCGTGTCACAGAACCAATTCTTTGTGTTCACCGTATACGGCATCAGAACCACTTCGTACAACCCGGAAGTCGAAAACCTTATCTGCTTCAAACTTTTCGATTCTTACACATGTAGACACGAATGAATAAGTTTTGATATTAAATGAGATCCATTTACCATTCTGTAACCCCTGTGATCAACAGGAAATTATCTTACTTGTTTCACAGGTGATTTTTCATTTCAGTGCCTACTGTATGTCATTACGTCGAAAGAATTGTCTAATATCTCTACACACAAATGTAAGTTTCCTGTCCAAAGACATAAAAAGTGGCAGAGGGGGAATAACAAGCAGGCGGCTTGGTACGTCCCTTACAAGCGCAGAAATTACCAAGAGCCCAAGCAATGCTCGTTAGCGTAGGTGTTCACAGAAAAGATCTCTTTGTACAGATGGGTCTCTACTAGAAAAGAAACATATCCCAACGCCTCCGTCTTCCACAAATCCCACATTGAGAGATTTGGACTCGAATCTTGACCTACGTGGTGACTTACCGGCGACTGACTGGCGACTAACCTCCACAGCCATAGCACGGATTACAATTAGTGAAATTTAGGTGTCATAAAATAATATTTAACAAGGTTAGGGGGCCAAATAACATGCAATAAACCATACATTTGACTTGCGAAATAAAAGTCAGGTGAAAATAAAACAGGACACCCTGTACTATGTTTAAAAACCACGTCCTTCTACTTTATTTTATTGGCAATAAGATATTATGTGAGAGAAATCTCATCAGAAAAGTGGCGGCTCGTGTATATGTTCTAGTGCCATTAGTGAAATATATAGCATTATGTAATACCTCATTCCATGGCAAAGTGCCTATTCCTTTCACAAATTCATAACGTACAAATGTCCCGTCTTAGCGACTCCGACATTTGCTGGCGAAAGGAACGGCTTGGTCGGAGCTGAAATTCGCTCAGCAAGTGTCAGTTTACATTTGTTATACTGCATACGTAAAAGACTCCGCTAACTTGGACGTTGCTGTACAAAATTTCTTAATCCTGTGAATCCTCCGATAACTTCACATTTTACACTGCTAATTATTAATCATTAATAATAAATAGTACTCGACAGTTGCAAGGGCACCATAGGGGTTCAGACTGTTCTCTATGATGTACGCGTTAAGAACAGAGAAACATATGACTATATGCCGTGCTGTCTGCGAGCTGCGAGACAAAGCTGAAGAAACAGTTAAGAATTAAACACTACAGTAAAGGAAATTAAAACTTGATTTGCTGTAGGAATAAAAAAATACAGATGGAAAAGGCCGTGGAATAACGCGTGAATATTGTGACAGCCCTGCATATGAGGAACATGACCAGCAAGCAACAGCTGGGTAGCCAAGGCTCAAGTTCGTCACGTTATAAAGTAATTTGTGCAAGTATTTTGCAACTGAAAATGTCTTTGCGGCACGTCTGATGATATTTAAACAAGGCCACAAGATCGAGTACAATTTCGTTAGGCAGGAATGAAATGACTTAGGTGCTTCTTCTTGCATAAGGTGCGTCATTTCGTGAGTATCCTGTCTGTACGCACACCATGTGTTCATTTTATATTGATGAGGCTTCTTGACCTCAAGTCTTCAATCTTTTAATTGTCCATTCCCGAGCGTCTTGTTACTCTTCCTGCTGAGTGGCGGTGCAATGTGTGCCGTCCAGGGAATCACCGGGAGCCACGTGTTGCCTGACCGCGCATTGCACACCGAACCCTCTTGCGTCTCTCGGTTTGTGCGCTGCGAGCGCACAAACCGAACGACTGCAGTGCACCTGCATTCAGTGTAACTCAGTAACATGCTGTCAAGGCATACCAATTTGTTTTGCACAGAACTCATATATACCGGGCCCGCGGTGGCGCAGTTGGTTGAGGCACTGCGCTACAAACCGCAAGGTCGCGGGTTCGATTCCCGATGGTGTTATTGCAATTTTTCATTGACATAATTCTTCCGGCCGCACTATGGCCCTGGGGTCGACTCAGACTCTAACGGAAATGAGTACCAGGAATATTTCTTTGGGGGGGGGGGGGATCTAAATCTAGGAGCCTCAAACTCCTGGAAACCTCAGGGCCCGTCCAGGCCTGTAATCGGATTGCTTTACTTATGCATACCTCTTGTCAGTAGAGTGGTCTAGCGATGAGCACAACGCGGCTCTTCTGCCTATGCAATACGATTTTAGAAACCAAAAACAAAAAGATACTCGTATGAAATCACGGGAATAATTATCACAAAACACAAACATTCGCCCAGTGATGAAGGCCATAATAATAAGAAAATGAAACCAGCAATTGGTATAGTGACTGTACATCCGAGGAATCGTCGTTCGATTACCGGCAAGTGCAAGGAAATAATCTCTTCTCCAAAGAATCCAGAATAACTCCGGAACTCACCAAGCCCTCTTATTCAATAGTCTCTTTCAGTGAGGGTAAAACGGCCGAGGCGTGAAGCTGACGACCCACCCCATCCACTGCCCAAGTTAAGAACGTGTAGAGCTACACCTCCACGTCCCCTATATGCCTTCTCGGCAGCACAAGGACAACTTTATTTCTGTCACACTGTATGGGTCGAGTGGCGTAAAGCTGCCGGTATGTCTTGGAAGCATCTTTGGTGAGTCAGACTCGAGTGGACTCGGCAGTACCAATGTGATGGCAGCGTAAGAAGGTACAGTCGATATGTAAGACCGAACCATCTAAGTCCAGCTCACAAATATTCCACAGAGACAATCTCTCAGGTTTAGTAAGCTCAACTTCTGCAGTGTGACTGAGGCATACAGGAATTTTATGCAAAAAAAAATGGGTCGACATGTGATAACATCTCAGCAAGGGCTCGACTGGTCTCTACTGCACCCGATTCGATTAGTGTGTCCACATACTAAGCGATATGACGTGATCTAATTTTCATACGACCAGATTTTCGCTTCAATCGAACATTGGACCGCGAGTTCGAATCCTGATTTCGGCATTAAACATGTAATCGATTTACGGTATTTTCTTATGCAGATAGAGTCCTTGTGATGGCCTGCATTTCCACTTGCCATTAACCCTTTAAAGTCCTATGGTAAATATGCACGGCCAGGGTTGAACGTTAAATAGCATTGCATTTTGTCCACGCAGTATATTTATGATTCCATGTGACTGTTTGCTCTGCTGTAGTAACAGACTGGTGTCTGTAATCCAGCCACATAAATATATATGTATGTACGTAGTACTACGTACATACATATATATTACTTTCCGTCTTCAAAGATTAAGCAGATATAACTTATGTCTAATTAAACATTTAGAAAATGATTTTGGCTAAGTTCAGGCAACTCCGGAATTAAGACCTAATGCTGAAAATGGAAATTAATACAGTGAACCCTCTCTTAACCTTTTAAAGCCTAGCGGTAACTTTAAATACGATCAGATTTAACATTCAAAAATTCTACGTGGTGCCCACATTGCGTTTATGTGTTTTGTACGGATCTCAGAACAAACAGTAACTTTTGCCTTATAAAACATTAAGAGACAGGTTTTTATAACCGAAGTGGAGAATGTTTACAGCGCGGTACGCACTGAGTCCTTGTATAAAACAGATACGCTTCGTCTTTAAAGGGTTAAACGAAATCTTAGCATAATTGAAGCCTGTCTTTAGCAGGAAACGTTTCCAGTCTCGAATATCTGGAGTTCCGAGGATCCAAAATGCGAGTATCTGTGTGAAACGGAAACTGCCTGCAATGGAAAACAAATTTGGGCCCTTGGGGTTCCGTCGTAGGCATGTTTTACTGTACAATAAATGTGTTGATATTAGATCGATTCATGTTCACATTTATTTACGTACCGTTTAATGACAACGTCCAGCAATTCGGTGGCATGCGGTTACACCTTTTCATCAAGACTTCTTTTACTTTTCTGTCTCTTAGACCCAAATATTCTCTGCAACACTCCGTTCTGAAACGTTTGCAATTTATCCTATTCTACCGATGACAGAGAACAGTACGATATATCTCACACACACATATATTTACACACGTGTGCGAGTGTAAGCCACGAGCGTGTTGTAGGTCGAGTGCAAATACTACAGCTGTAACCGGTAATTTCTTTATTTGTGTTGAATAAAATGATGACATGTTTACATACACCTGAAGGCTGAAATGGAGATGATGCAGCACAAGTCAATTCAAGCGACTGTACAATATCATCATTTCCAGAACTTTAAAAGGGATTACAGACACCTGCAGAATAAGACAGGCAGTGTATATATAAAATTTACATTGAGGCGCGTTCGCGTGACCATTGTTGCCGAGGAAACGCAGCAAGTGTTACCAATTCTGAGTGTATGTCTGTAGCCTTATTTATCCAAAATACAAAGCGCATCCGGCGTATTACATTATCTGTGGACTGTCTGGATCTACCATATTTTTCCACATTATCTCATAAAAGGGAGGATTTTCAGAAAAAAGTTATTGAATATAAAACGTATGTTTTGATTTTATTTCCAACTTTTGTCCGAAATATTTCTCACTATAAGAAGAACTCAGCGAGATACTAACATACATGTGTATAGGTCTTCGTGTAAAGCACCCGTTATTCTTGTCAGATTTTAATTAAACTTGAATTTTCTCTACAGATTTTCGAAAAATACTCAAATATCAAATTTCATGAAACGCCATCTATTGGCAGCCGAGTTGTTCTATGCGGACAGGGGGAGGGGCGGACAGACAGACAGACAAATGTGGAATTTCACAAAAATCCAGCTTGTGTGAGTCGCGCCTTTTCATGCAGACAGACGGACGAACGCACATGATAAGGCGAACAGCCGCTTTTTACAAGCGCTTTGCAAACGCGCTTAAAAACTAATCTCAAAACAAGATGTAGAGACACAGCTTGAATTTAACTGGTTTAGGGTTTATTTATTAGCGATCTCCGCTGAACATGGCAATGAATTTTTGATGTCGTAAAACATGGAGAATTTCTGAACAGAGCAACTATAACTTTCTTAGTAAAAACTCTGCTCTAAGGTGTTAATTGTACTTTTGCCACAAAAGCTACATTTCAAAAACAGTTTAATGTTTTAGAGAGGGAGGG
Source organism: Coptotermes formosanus (assembly GCA_013340265.1). NCBI lineage: Eukaryota > Metazoa > Arthropoda > Insecta > Blattodea > Rhinotermitidae > Coptotermes > Coptotermes formosanus. Next base: position 1,521,386 of record BLKM01000769.1, on the reverse strand, counting down.
AATTGAGGGAAGGAGACCATGTGAAATACTTAGGTGCAAAGGGGAGAATAATATTAAAGTCCACGTTCAAGAAATATTATAGAAAGAGATGGAAAGGTTTGGTCTGACTCAGGATAGGGACAAGTGGCGGTCTCTTGTGGATGCAGCAATGAACACTGGAGCTTCATAAAATGCCGCGCAGTTTTTGACTAACAAAGGAGCCGTTCGCTTTGCAAGGACTGTGCTTCATAGATTGTTAGCTTAATGTTTAATGGCGCGGGACCACGCTCTAAATACGAACATGGGACGAAAGAGATCTGAAAATATGTCATTGACTAACAGTACTTTACTAACACTAAATTCGCAAATAGAAATGCTTCATACGGGCCGATCCCTCGTCCAGAGGAGTCCTACCGACTGTGGTGTGTGTCTGAGTGTGATCAAGTGAAAATAAACAACCTCGACACCTACTGTGAATAGGCAGAAGAAGTAAGGACTAGGAACGAACGAAATGCTCTATGTAACAACCGGCAGAGTGACAGAGACGGAGTACATAGGACCTTTTTTAATATGGATCAGTCGGTGATTAAAATAAAGACATTATGATCTGTTTTGTAATGAGAGACAGATATGTCGGCAAAAGATCAAACTAATCAAAAAAGGAATCTATTGGGACGATTGATTAAGACTGAATTAAAGCTCCATCCCCACCCCATTCTGTCCCCATTTTGTGACCAGCAGGAGATCATAATTGTGGGGGTCGGCCTTGATTTCTGATCCCAGCTACTAGCCGTTGGAAGGGGACTTCGATTGAGTCATCGGCTAGGCCCTTCTCTCCTATCCCATGGCCACATGGTCAAAACGTGACAGCTGCTGCCGTCTCATGACCTTCCTTTACAATAGTCATAAACTGTTTCCTTTATTTATGTATAATGTATTCAATTGCTTTCAGTTCAGTCACGTAGCATCAACTGATGGCATAGCCTGATTATTGGAAATCCATTGCACAGCTTTTGAAAGGAGTGGTCGTTGCCTGATTAAAATTAATTTCATTGAATTTACCTGGAGAGACTGAGAAAACCACGAAAAAATCTCAGGATAACATGTCTCCGGGCTAACACCCCGACCCTTCATATACGAAGCAGAAACAGCGTTTGATAGTCACAAATTTGTAAGTCTTAAATTGCATAACTTGAAACTGTTTAAGTAGGGGAGTGCTTTTACTGCGAAATGTGAGTGTAAAAGACACACAGGCAACACAGGTTGCCATATGTCATTCGTATTATAAGTTTATATAAGCGCATACACAGGAAAGAAAGCCCATCGCAAATTGAGGTGGATTCGAACTGAGCACCTTCCAGATACAAAGCTGAAGTGATGTTCAACATACCTCGACGACTGATTCGTCTTATGTGGGAGCATATCGAGCAGACGTTCATGAATAATAGACGAGGTTGCATAACTTTCCTTTAAAACTTGTCGGATATTTTAAGACCTTGATTAGACGCTTGGAATATGTGACAGAAAATATTTCTCATCTCCTATACTCGGTTCTAATTTAGCCTACAGAGTAATTCGAACCCTGAGGGGAAGCAAAAATACTACACACATGTGTGCGGGAAAAAATGCAATAAAAATTAAAAGACAGAGACATATAAGCAGATATATATTCAGATTACAACGAAATTGCCCTTCCGTGTACGCAGGTGCAAGGTCTTCAAGATAAATCACTCCACTCTCGGTAGTTAAGTGCCTTGCTGAAAACCTTAGCACGCCAGCTACTCGCATCAAATACGATTAAATTGTAATCCACGGATTAAATAACTTAACTACAGGATGCCCCATTAGCGACGTCATAATATGAAACGAAATTTTTAGAAAACACACTATTTCAACATAGGTAAAACCAGTGGCGTAGCTAGCCTTTTTGAGGCCCGGGAAAAACAATCGCAATGGTTACTTCTAACAAAAATTACGACCTTTAAAACATTAAATCGTTCTTTGAAATGCCTTTTATTTGGCTCAGTAATTTAAAATTTGTTGAACGCAGCCACAGTTTCTTCTCATTTAAAATACTAATTTTGCCGCAAATTTTGCCCTCCTTAGACCCTGCCGCCCCCGGCGGTCGCACGACCTGCCCCCCTTTAGCTATGCCCATGCATGAAACACGATTTACACTGGTAATAAGACGTTTTGTATGTCGCCAGTTTACTTCCTTCCGTCTCTTATGGTCTTTTGTCCCGTCGTCTCGTACCGACATTAGAACACTAGTTTTTTCTGTTGTTTTGTATGCTGTAAAACTTGACGCCTTACCCTCAGGGAGGAACATGGACTGAAGGATTTTGTAGAGAGGATGCTGAGTATAAAGTTGGATCTAAAATTGAAGAAGTGGCAGAAGGGTGGAGAAAAATAGATCTTCCCCAGAAATTGTTAGGGCGGTGAAATCAGCGGTGGTAAAATGGACGAAGAATATAGCACGCATAGGAGAGAAAAGACATGCGTAAAGAATTTGAGCTGGAACACCCGTTGCGGAAGAAAGCATTTGGGAGAACTGGACGTAAATGACAGGATATTATAATGGATCAAAATAGGGTGTGAAGGCACGGACTGGATTCATGCAGCCCAGAAGATGAACCAGGTACACAAACAGATCAAATAAAATTTCTGTGTTCCAAATGAGAAGATAAATTTGTTGTTTAGATGAGTGGCTCTTGGCTTCAAAAGCACGGCCCCGCTGCATTGGGTTGAAGGTACGGATTTGAAGTAAGGTATTATTGCAGACATTTCGGGTGGAAATTAACAATAACAATGAACCACGAAACAACAGGCTTCACTAATACAAGGTGTTCAATTGAAAACCGAACTCATGCAGCAAGCTTAACTTAACTGCATGCTAGAGTAAGTGCTATAAGTAACATTTATCAATCCTCATACGTGGTTGAACCTTGTTTTAATTTCTTTCTCTAGAAATTTCTGATACCGTGCGGAAAGTCTAACGGCAGCTGCATGATTCGCACACCGCCAGTCGTACCGAAGCGTATACGGTTACATTGAATCAGCTGACGTCTTTATGTGTCACAGCCAATTTACTTTACAGTGTGACAGACGTGTCAAGCGCAGTGTAACGTAAATTGGTTTTGTTCGTGAGTATGTAGTACAGTTCAGTGCAGAGGATTTTCATTATGAAGACGTATATAAGGAAGAAATCTCATTAAAATGTCGTAGGAAATTTATAAAACAGTTTCACGGTGTTTTACTTCCTTCAAAATCAAGCATGCGTGAGAGTTGGAGGAGGTCATTTCCAGCACCAACTGTAAGATGCGGTAAAATGAAAGGCCGTTAAACTTGCCTTGCGTGTGCGTTAGGTTTTCAACTGAACTCCCTGTATAACAAAATGCTATTTTATTTTCTTACGGTTGACAGACACGTGTAAAGCAACGCGGATTATCAAAATAAACCAGTTTAACAGCAGACAAGAGACACTAAAGATGACGTAACATATGCCTAAACGCGTCTGTCAAGTCACTAAATACTGACTGTGTTTAAAGGCTGTTGGTTGTTAACTAATTATTATTGCGAATTTTAAGGTTTTCGCAGCGGTTTAGATGTGGTATCAGTTCTTCTGGGCTCTGACGCTGAGTCACAGGGCGAGGCTACCTCAAAATGCCGGCAACCTAATACCATGTGACGCAATGTCACGTCCCACAGGAATTGATACTTCATTATTATTGATTTGAAGTAAGTTAAAGTGTAACTTTGAGTGGTGCATCTGTAAGTGTACTACACGTGGCAATCAAACCTGTCGCGGTCTGATGTTCGAATTCTCTGTCGTGGTCAGATGTTCATAGAGATGTTCCCAGTTCTGAGGTGGTAACCATGAGGATAGAACTAATGTAGCGATCATATGGGCCGTGGCTTTTGTGAGTCAGAGCAATGTGTCACGACAAATCGCACAATCAGACAGGAATGTTCACTTTTCCCTACTGAGAACAGGACAGGCACACTACACTGCGTGCCAGAATACACTTGACACCAAAGCACAATAACTCGGCGTGTAGCATGTGCACATATTTGTCAAGGCTGTACGATAGAAAAATCCCCCCCCCCCCCACCCCCCAGAAGTAATCAGTCTGAAGAAAAATATGAAAGAAAATTCTATATTAACTTATAACAACTCTCCTTTCTAGAGGAACCGTGGTCCAATTCCTCAAAGTGGTAAGAGTTATGTCTTCTCCAAAACGTCTGTGGCAGCCCCATATTCAATGGGCACAGGATTGTTGCCTCGGGGTTAAAGCAGCTGAGGCAGGAAATTTACCAATCCCCTCCGCCTAGTACAGAGCTAAAGAAAGCGTGGACCCGTACCTTACTTCCACCATATGCCACCATGGCGTTGACAGGGACAGTTTTACCTTCAGGTTTAATGTTTCACAGCACCATACACAGACACCATGACTTAACTTTAAGCAGGTTTAGCACCGAAAAGAACTGCGCGCGCCAACATTTCGAAAACTGACAAAAATCCTTTATGTCCATACAAGAACTTCAAAATCTGGCACGCCACATTAACTGCTTCTTTCATTTTTGTTTTGAAATTAAGGTTCTTGTCGTTGAAATCTATTTGAATTACATATTTCAAATTTAATTATATTTATAATTTAATACCACAAATGAGCAAACAGAAGATTACAACTCTATTCAACTATCGGCTGTCACATCCGGTCGGCACCTCCGTCATACTGACGTAGCCCATGCATCTGATGGCCCACAAGCGCGGCGCAGTAGCAGCGTGGAGCGACAAATGATAGTTGTCAGATAAAATAAGGATGCTGTGTATTTGTCATACAGTTAGATTAAGGAACTGATATTATTTGGTTGTTATGTTTTGATTAATATTTATGTTAATTAGTAACAGTGAATTTCAAGGCAAGTGAGGGTTTTTATGACCTATTTTGAAAAATTATCCAGGAATTTAGCTTGATGGAGTCACAAATCATTTCATGTAGGATGGCTGCTATTCTGATATTTGAACTGACTTTTTTGCGAAAGCGAGACGAACTCGTTAGCGTTGTGTTAGCATTCTCGGTCTATAAATTTTGCCAGGATCTGTACTATGAGGAACGTCGGATATATGTATTCATGGAGTCATATTTCAGTCTTCCGCTACATTTTACGTGCAAAACATGGTCGCTGAGAGGTAAGGAATGGAGCAATTTTCCATTACGCCCCATCTGTATTATGTTCAGACGTGCCGAGCTGATGACGTAACGTATAGGTTCAGGGTTGTTACACTGAACGGTTCAGGGTCTAAACAGCCTTCGTCAGGTAATTTATGATTTCAGCCATGTTCAAGTCTTAATCTGGAATCACACTGCTCTCACGGCTACTGGATGGCAGACCACAAATTCTGTCAGCAACCGACCAATCACGTTTCTCTCCAGAATTTCATCGACCCAAGGCCAGAAACCCAACTAAAACTTTAATCTGCACGAATCGTCACTCTCTAAAGTCCTACGTTTGTTCTAATCCATTCGACTGCTTACTATTGTATCTTCATGCATGTTTACCCATTTCTAAGTTCAGTTATTCGTTTTTTTCCCCTCTCTCTGTTCATTCGCATTTCTGCATTTTTTCGCTTTTCTTTTCTGTTCCTTTTATTTTTCTTTATTCAATGCCATACCCTTCTACATTTCGCCTTGCTTTTTCCTCCGTTTATTTTTGTTTCTTGTTTGTTTTTGTTTCTTGTCTTTTCTTTTTTCTTTTACTGAAGCCCTGCATTTGATTCCTAATCTTTGATTACTCTCTAACCTCTGTTGAACTGCGCCATTCTGCAGTTACTTTTCTAATTTCTTAATATATACAAAACGTTTGAATTTTTATATATTATTTATTTTCCTTTTGCTCCCTTCATTACCGGCTTTCTACGTCTACGTCATACTTTTTACCCTTCCTTCTTCTATACTCCTTATTTCTACCTCCCCCCGTCTTTCCTTATAATAAGAAACCTGTTTGAAATAAATTATTCAAGATGCTTTATTATCCCACGAATCCTCTAGGTGCTTTTACTGAATCGTGTAAGGGCACCGAAGTCAAGGATGTTTCCATAATTTGCGCAATGTTACTATGGTAAGTATATTCCAAGGTTGCTTTTCAAGCAATTTTCTTAATGGTCCCGTGTTCACATCAGGGCTACAGATGAGCATGGAGAAATTGTGGATTGATGCTTAGACTAAAGAAACCAGCACATGAACCACTTTTTTAGATGAGTCACAGAAAGTCGTCCGAAAGTGAGATACCACGACATGAAAGTAAAAAAGAAACTTAAATACATCCCAATGTAAAAATAATTCAGATCACTAGCGGGCACTGAACCTGAGAGTCAGCAGCAGGAAACCGGCGTCAAACCGTCTGAGAGTTGTTGGTGTCGCAAAGAAACAAACTGAAAATTTTTTAAATTGATTTTTTAATAAAATTTTCATACTACTATCAGTATATTTCCTGAACATAATGTCAGTTACAGTAGAAATATTCGAAACAATAAATTGACTAAGCGGCTCCTGATGTAGTCCTCAGTGCATGATCTAGTCTAAATATGTTCAAAAAATTTCAGCTCTCAGATTTGCTTATGCAGACAGGCACAACAGACCATTATGCATTCATTTTATGACCATTTTGTAACGAGAGCACGAAAATTTGAAGTTTACGTGCCAGAAAATACTCGTCTACAGTTTGCGTTCGTAACACTTTCCGATGCATCTAATTGTATTGAAACACTGGAGCACATGAAACTGTGTCATGCCTTTATAAGAAGTGATTCATGCTGTACCAGTAACCCAACACTTCACATTCCTCCTCGAAAAAAAGAAGAACGGTTCACTACCGTGTTCACAAGGGGCCACCAATTGCCTCTCTACTGAGCCACATAAAATTATCCATGGATTCTTACATTACTTCTTAAAGATCTGTTCTAATATTATTCTCCTATCAGTCTTATCAAATACTCTCCCCTACGTGCGGGTTCATGTTGTAAAATTTGGTTCAAAATAGGTTTATCCTTTTAAAAATAAACAAAATACGGGTAAATTCGTAAGCCCCTCCGGAATTTCCGAACTCGGCAGCGCAACAACCAAGACAGACACAGCAGAAAGGAGCATATCAATAGGCAGAGAATCAATCCAATTTGGGGGGGGGGGGGTAATAGGCACCGTGGCGTACTTGCAGGTTTCACCGCTAGGGGGCAGTCGTGATGAAACATGGCGCGGACAGGGGAGAGGAAAGCGTTCTGTGTCTTGCAATTTGCCAAAACTGAGTCAGTTGTGACGGTGCAACGGACGTTTCGGCCGATGTACCACACAGAACCACAGAAACTTGGAGTGTCTTGCCCTCTGTTGATATGCTCCACACCGTCGTGACCATCCCGGCTACTGCACCGCAGAGGTCGGAACCCCCGGAGGGACTTATGAATTACCCTGTATGTCCAAAGAAAATTTCACCAGAATCTGTTTCAGCAGAACAACACTTTAAGTGTACAGTATATGTTATAAACCAACGTATACATTTATGGTTTGCCACATTTCTATGGCCAGTATGTTGACAAATCAGGATACTGTATAGCGCTCTCCTTGAGATGATTAATTGTAGTTTGGAAGGAACAAGTCACAATTTTCACGTCTTCATTCGGCAGGTGGCTCTCAGCCTCATGTTTCAGCACATGTGACATATATACAGGGTGTCTGAAAGTCCTTGCTCGAACGGCGGCACCCTGCTTGCGATATTTCGCTTTGATTTGTGTACGTAGTTTCAGTTTGGGCCAGAGTCTGTAGGAGTGGTCGTGCCTTCACTGGCGTATCACACAAAGCACTCAGTATTTCACCCAACATCATCAAACGATACTTCCAGGGATGAGTAAAAAGTACGCCAGAAGCAAGAACGTGACACATTTAGATGCAATTATATGGCAATATTAATTTTAAGAATTTCAAGTACTAGTGCTACTTTAAATACTGCTGTTGACATCACCCATCAAATAAAAGTTAACAACTTTTTTCATTTGCTGAAATTCTGTTTTATTTCTATCACCCTGTACATTTTTACGTTTCTTCTGGTTTTCCCATCATAACGTTTCGCAGCTTCTTCACTTCACTTCACTTCACTGACTGTTCCGGGCTCACACGCTCGCTCCATTTTTCCAAATTCTTCCCCCGGCTCGGAGTCACTTCGGTTCAAATTATACACATTATTTCGATATTACTGTATCTGCTATTCTGTCAAAGTGTTTTATCGAATTTTGTCTGTGTTTATTAACTGATTCAGTATTGAGTGTTTTTTTCAGTTTTCCCAATATCTTCTTCATTCTTATAAAGGTATAGTCTAACTAACTAACTAACTAACTAACTAACTAACTAACTAACTCCGCGCAGCAGAGCCCTTCCTGAGAAGCTCAGAGGTCCTCAGCCAGTCAAGAAATACCCGACATTTTACGGAACATGAATTTTCATTACCGCATTCGCAAGAGTCCGCCACCTGTACGTATTCTAAGCCAGATTAATCCAGTCCATGCCTTTCATCCCACGTCTTGGAGATCCATTTTAAAATTATCCTCTATCTATGCCTAGGTTTTCCAAGTGGTCTCTTTCCCTCAGGTTTCCCCACCAAAACCCTATATGCACCTCTCTTGTTTTCCATACGTGCCACACAATACTGGTGTAGTCTAGACTTTTCAAATGTTTTTAAATACCTTGACTCTGTCATTTTTTGTTTAAAGTTACTTAATATTTAAAACAACATATACGTACTTGTCTAGAGTTTTAATCAACTCCATGCAGTATCATCCTCCTTCGGAATCTAATAGTGGCTCAGCTGGTGAAAAATTCCCACCCACTGGATGGTTCACCGTTGTGTCCACAATAGCTCGCCACCACTCCCTGTTCTGAACTAACATAAAGAAGGGACTCAAAGACCCGTCTGGCCAGGGTTAGGGAATAGAAAAATTGATTCCGTTTGCGGGAATTTATCCCCGGTCTTTCAGCCACCAGCCCATTAATTTTACTGACCAAATCTCGGTGCCCTATCAATTGTTTCCATCAAATCTACTAAAAACTTTAAGAAAGCTCTACATTCATTTGGACGGATTGTTTCTTCGGATTTCCGGGAACATTCCTTCCGAAAATAAAATCACGAAATCTTTCAGTACGTATTCACTGAAACCTGCTGTTACGAATTCCTTATGCAAAAATGTATAAATATTTGGACATCCTTGGAACAGTTCTTATATGGAATTTGATTGTGCAGGAAGTGAAAGTATTCATTAAACCATAAACTCAATGCCCAGTCATAATTGGTCTATCATCATCAGAGACAGAAAAACAACACCGCGGCTGCAGATGTTCCTTTTCCTAAGGCCGCCTCTGGGCAACAGAAGACTGTATTTACATGAAGGCTAATGCTACCGACAGCTCGTGCAGAATCGGTGCTTGAAACACAATGCTGGCCTTACAGTATCGCGCGTTGAGCCATCAGCTCAGAAGTGAAATATGTGGCTTGCATACGATCATTATTTTATCTGACAGCTATCGACTGCCACCTTGTCAGCTCGGTTATGTGCTATGAGTATCTTTGATTAGAATCTCCGTCGCGGAACCGCATATGGGCCCTACTACACTTGTATTTCAGTATCTTTCCACAGTTACACACAATTAGTTGAAGGCGATTTCCTTCAAAATCAACATATATTCAACATTAAAATTACTGTCTTTTGGGATGTGACGCCATGTGGTTTCAGATACATGTATCGACGTTTCGAAAGAACGTGCTGCCTCCACCTGAAGGGTAGCACGTGTCTCCGAAAAGTACGTGAGCCAACCAGTGACGAAAATACACGACGCCACTTCGCACAATGCAGATGTCTTTACAGTAACCGCTGTAAAAACCCCAGTCTTATATTCGCCACTGACATTCAGCTTGACACCACCCTGGCTGCTGCGTAACCTACGTAAATGGCACAGCGGCATTAAATACCCAAGTCTACGAAAAAGAATATAAACATTTTAGGCGCGTTCGCAAAATTGCGGAAAAGAATATGAGATTCATCCTTTCTGTCTGTCTGTCTGTCTGCCTGCCTGCCTGCCTGCCTGCCTGCCTGTCTGTGTGTGTCTGTGTCTGTCTTTGTCTGTCTATCTGTCTGTCTGTCTGTCCGTCCGCCCGCCCGCAACAACTCGGCTCCCAATAGACAGATTTTCACGAAATTTCATATTTGAGTATTTTTCGAAAATCTGTCTAGAAAATTCACGTTACATTAAAATCTGGCAAGGATAACGGGTACTTTACATGAAGACCCAGGTGCATTTGTAGTAATATCTCGCTGAATTCTTCTTAGAAATGAGAAATGTTTCAGGCACAGTTGTAGAGAAAATCAAAACACACATTTTATGTTCAATAACTTTTTCCCCAGTATCGTGCCGTTTATGAGATAATGCAGAAAAATATGGTAAGAGGCAGACAGGCCACAGCTGACAATACAATACGGCGCATGCGCTTTGCATGTTGGATAACGAAGGCTAGAGACACACACTCAGAATATGTAATACTACTTGCTCTTGTACGGAAACAATGGTTACGCGAACGCGCTTCAATATTACATTTATACGTACATTGCCTGCCATGTTCTTTTTAACAATACTTTTTCAGTTGTACATAGTATCGCGCGGAATGATAAACAGGAGGACGTGAAGAGAAGTGACCGCGGTCTGCTAACAGTATTCTCCCATTATCTTCTGAGGCACTGCAAAGTTCTATAAACCCCTGTAATAATGTCGAATTACGGGACAGAAATCGAACCTGGGACCTCACAACACGAAGACATCAAAGCGCGTAACTTAACAGTGACTTAACATTTTGTAGACAGAAGGCAAGGACCTTAAAGAGTGCTGTAAATTTCGCTATAACCGTGCCTTAAAATTCTAATATAATTTCTCCTAACAAAAACAATTTTTTTCATAAGCAATCAGCGCCTTGAAAATTCAAGTATTCTTGAATTTTAGGCAGTGTCTGGCAACTAGTTACTGGCGAATTTAAAGAGCGTAGTGCCTTCGAAATGTCGGTAACTGCTTATTGGTTGGAAAGACGACACGTCGCAGAGACTTTAATCTTCATTGTTACTGCTGTGAGAACTTGAACCCTCGCAATAAACTTACTGAGAAGCTCAGATCTCCACGCTAGTAACACGCATGGAAGAGGTTAGACATGCCGGAAAACCCCTGAAAGAAACAGACCACTTAAATATCAAAGCGCAGAAGGGAAATTAGCACTAAAATGAAGGCCAAATTAGCATAACTAATCTGGCGAAGCTAGGATAGACTGTGTCCCTGCTGGTATTCGCTTTGCACACCTTCTGATAACATTAAAATCTGTCAAAATTTCAGAGAGATAATCAATGGAGACAAATCATGTTGTTAAATGAATATAGCTCTGAAACTAAATTAAAATGAAACGTGCACAGAAATTCTAGGTTAAGTGTACGACCAGACGTATCAACTTTTGTTAAAATCGGCCAAGACAATCACAGATGAAGAACTGTGTTGAGAAGTATGGTATTTAAGTAGGCGTTCAAAATATATTAATTGAAACAAAGTTGAAAAGACGAGACAACGCCAGGCCTCTTAATGTGTTTCGTGTCAGCTCCTCGTGTTCCACCCTTCAGTGCAAAACGAAGGTAAAATGCGGGACATGAATGTCTGCGAGCCGACGTGCTGTTGGGTAATTCCGACGGATGTCAGCACTTGGGTTACTGAACGCTGCTTCAGGAACTGTACCGGTTACATGCCTTGTGTTCTGAACACAGCTGAACTGCAGGAACCTGAAATCATTAACACCAAGTAGTTTCGGCTACGTATTATAATACAAGTATGTTAAGTCAACTGTTTCTGGGTCTAGGTAGGAAAAAGGGCTAGCAATTTGCATCCAATTTTACGTCAAATGAGAAAAGTACATCATTCTACACATTTAGCCTATCAAATAATAGTGATTACCGGTTAACTTATTATTTGGATCTGGGTCAAATTTTCTGGCAAATTTAATTTTGATTTTAGGAATGTTACTTTACGTAAAACTGTAAACAGGACGTACTACAATTAAGGGAAACAAGTTTTTTACCCCATGTTCTATAGACAATTAATTTTAATTTGTAACCGTAAATGATTATAGTAATTAGGAAAGCGATTTGTTTTCAAGTTATGCAAAAACAAAGGTTTACATTGGTTAAGTATAATTAAGAATATGTCAAAACGGAATAAAGACTAAAAAAATCCAGCTTCCTCGTACTTCAGAATATTTCGCTTGTGTTCTCACCGCAATGCTTTGCGGCAATTGGACGAAGAAAATGTTTGTTAAGTGCTTGTATTTTCAGTGACGTTACCAATTTGCGAAGTGGTAGTATATTGAAAACAATGAAGGAAATTTACATTTATAACTGCTAATGCCGAAATTAATATAACACGTCCGCTTCTAAGCAACTTGCCCCTGAGCGGGCCCTTATGCGAGTGTATTTACATACAGCCCATAGCGGCAAAATTAAGAATTCTGTTGACTGCACTTACATTTTTAGTCAGATAATTCCCTGAAAGACTTAAGACGTTTCAGAGAAAATTCTTCTACATTCCGAGAAGGTTAAGTTGTTAAGACCGTGCGTCTCGTGTGCAGTCCACGTCTCAGCACGTCCACGTCACAAACCTCCATCGAAGACTGCCTGCAACACAAAGTACTATACATCAGACAGCTATAAGTACGTAGACTACAGTAAACGTCCGACAAGCCTACCTTGATGTTGTGTAAAAATCAAACTGATAAGGCGATTATAACGTACGGTAAGTCACTTATTAAAATTGTGCAGCAAACTGGACATTCGACTTACAGTTCTGCATTATTGTGTCTCGGCTGCTACTTCGATCCCCAGGATAGCACTGGTACGTCGATCCCCAGGATAGCACTGGTACTTCGATCCCCAGGATAGCACTGGTACGTCGATCCCCAGGATAGCACTGGTACTTCGATCCCTAGGATAGCACTAACAGCTGGTGTCGGGCGATAACACTCGACTGAAATGAAAATCAGCCCTAAACACGTGCACTTTACAAATTCATTGTGTCACACTTTGGACCCTGTTTAGCCAAGGAAAGACGCATATATAGGATATTCGTAAGAAATCTGAAACCTCCAGTTCAAATGTCGGAATAAAGAAAAGAGTTCCGCGAATGGCATTTGACATGTAAAATAAATTTTATCAGACTTTAAATGAAAATCGGGGAAGGAGGTGTGGTCATTGAGAGACTGCATACCTCTTTCCTAAATAACCGTTTCAAATTTATGTTTGAATTGAAGATTTTTTACTCTTAATTGAAAATGGCTCTCGAAAACTGCAGCCTAATTTGCGTACCCACACAACACCCTTGCTTACAGATTACAGGATGCTTAATTTATCAAGTAAGAGGAAATTTAATTTTCTAACACACCTGTGTCTTCGCATTTTTCTACGTGCTTAGTCAAATATTTATCGTTCTTATCTTTCATCATGTTCATATTTGCCAGCCATATTCTTTTACTCCAAATGTATCTTCAGGGTTACACCTCAACAGATGGTAACAATGTTCTTGCAAATTACTTTTTTGGATTTCTCTTTAAAATCTTATTTCTGTTAAAATTGTAATAATACTGAGTGAACCAAAATAAGTCAACCGACAGTCGCCTTTCCTTGTTACGCCCCCTTGGCACGATGAGCCACAGGGTCAGTGGGGGAGACCTGAAGAAAAGCAAAATTATTGGTACACCTGAAAGAGAAAACAACTTGATTAGCAAATTAAAACTCTGGTGTAGAACTCGGTAAGTGTGGAACATTCGTCCGGGATTTTGTGTCCTCTCGTCGCGGTTCACAGATTTGTGCCTTTTGTTGAGATGAAGTGACGTCAACCTGAAACAGTTCAATCATAAAACCAGAATGTCACACAGATTATTTGTAACAGACCAGAAGACAGTCTTCCCACTGAATCTTTTAAATAGGAGACATTCTTCTGCATTAAGCCTAACAACTTAGCAATCCTCAGTTTCTATTGGAACCAGCAGCTGATCCACAGTTTCCTAACAAGCTGGCCTGGTTCCACGTGCCCACACAGTCCTACTAATTTGGAAGAAAATATCCTATGAAAATGGGTTGGAAGAGTTGCAGGTTGGCAGTGCCAAACAAGGTTTCTAAACAAATTGCGATGAGAGATAAAATTTCCGAAGACATTTTTCACTTCGCTCAGATGTGGTGATTACAGCCTGAAACAATTCAATCAGAACATTAGAATACCACATTAATTTTAAAAGCGCTGAGGACCTTCTTCCGAATGAATGTTCTGAACAGAAGAAAATTCCTTCTTCATGGCGCCTAATAATTTAGCGGTCCTCTGTTTTCTATTGCAACCTGCAACTCATCCAAAATTTTCTAACAAATTGGCCTGGTTCCCCCCACCCACGCAGTCCTACTAATTTAGAAGAATGTCTGCTATAAAAATGGGTTGGAAGAGTTGCAGGTTGGCAGTGCCAAACAAAGTTTCTAAAAAAAAATTGCCGCGACAGAAGGAGCTTTCCCGGAGATTTGATTCTTCGCCGAGATACGCTGATTGGCTATTAGTCTGAAACAATTCAAACAGAATATTAGAATACCACATGGTTTACTTTAAGAGGCGTTGAGGACATTCTTTCAAATGCGTACGCTGGAATATGAGGAAATTTCCTCCAGCTTAAAATAATTTTATTGTCCTCGTTTTCTATTGCAAGGTGCAGCTGATCCAAACATCCTAACAAATGTCCTGGTACCCCCACACTGCGTATTCCTATTAAAATTTGAAGAGAAAATGGGAAAATGGAAAAACAACGGAAGAGCTGCAGCTTGTCGAGACCAAATTTCGTAGTTTAGCGACTTGACGACTTCAAAAAAAAAAAAGTTTTGCCAAAATTTTCAAAACTTTGTCCTCTTACACAAATCAAAGTTTTATGTGCTTCATAATAAATTCCAAGCGCATGGCTGTAAAATGCACCATTACGCATGCGCATTTGGCATTGTTGGCTCACGTAGTGTCCCGTAACATGAGTGGCAGTTTCTGACACGTTCAGGAGATTAAAGGTTTCCCCCCACCCCCCACGCAATCCTAACATGAACGAGAACAGAAGCCACAACAACATGTTAGGTCCACTCCGCTAACCTCCTCCGGCTGCCAATACAAACCGGGCGAGCTCCACAGCCCAGTGTAGACAGTGTGTTAACGTTGCAGTGACATCCTGTAATGTGTATTTTGCGTGTACGTGGGATGGGCTGCTTCACTCTAGGGACTAAGGGAAGAATTGAGTGCACACACCATTTCTGGTGTAGACGCGTCACGTTCCTTCGTAAACATCGCATTATTTACTGAAAGCAAAAGAATTATAATGCACTGATGAATTTCTAAATTATTTAAAAATCCATCATGTAGTGAAAGAACAAATTTTAGGTAAGCCTATAACCAAATATTCTGTCCGTGACGAATCTACCTTAAATTAAGCGAAAATAGGTAGGCAAGGAGTTTTACGCCACTTCATCACTTGAAGAACAAATGACAAAAGCAAACGCGTCAGCCCTCCTCCCCGGTGTGTGCAATCAGTTCTGTACAGAAGAGGCCGCAACTTACACACGAGGCAAACCTCAAAATTCAAGAGGTTTTACGTAAATAGATTAACGGTCAAAAGTAAATTTTCATGAATATATTTTGCTTCCTCCAATTCAAATTGCTTTGGTAGAAAGAGTCTCCATCGTACTGAAAGTAGCCTGCAGAATAACCTGGCTGCCCTCTCTACGTTCAGAGACTTTTCATGAAATTTTCACGATTAATTGTGTGTCTCTCTCCGCGACCTCTCCAAGTGCTGCTTCCGTCCGCCACTGGCTGAAACACACAGGGGTGTCAAGTTTTCTGCAGCCTGCCGACACACTACACTACCAACGTGGCCCCGCACATTGGCACGGTC
Organism: Coptotermes formosanus; assembly: GCA_013340265.1. NCBI lineage: Eukaryota > Metazoa > Arthropoda > Insecta > Blattodea > Rhinotermitidae > Coptotermes > Coptotermes formosanus. The sequence goes on along the minus strand of BLKM01000769.1, from coordinate 1,505,378 downwards.
TTACATCTAAATACCTGCCTACCTAACATTAAGAAAGCCTAACATCGCGACCTAACCAACAAAGACTTGCCGGGTGGGGAGGGGCGAGACAAAAACACAAAAAACACACAAAAACATCAAACACTTTCTTAAATATGTAGTGACGTCTCTGAAATACAGGCTGCCAACTTGACGCTTACATGCTATAAAACCCTACGACTCTAAAACACACCAAACCCCGACGGATAAGGAGTGGCTTTGCAGTTCTAAGTGATTCAGCCAGCGACCCTTACTGAGCGAGAAGCAACGGCGGGACAAGAAATGACCACCTACTTTAACCCTCGGCCCGCTGCAGGTGGTGTTGTTCTGAAGTCGTTTATTGTACATTGAAGGTTTGTAGGTAATGAAGCTTGCAGTGGCGGCCGACAACTATGTCGAGTGGTGCTGATGCAGATGATTGTGTCATCGTCGTCGTCGGCGCTGCTGTTGTAGCTTATCAGATGTGGATTAGAGCAAGATTTGCGACTTCCACTCACAATTATCACTGATCACGAGCCACCACTGAAGCTACGTGAAACGGCATAATTTTTCACTATTTTATTCAAATCGCCGAACACATTTTACATTTAAAACACTTTCTCTGCTTTGATACTTGACACTGGAAACAAACTGCTTCTCACACTGAACACACTTTCACTTAGACCACTTTGTGAATGAAGCCACGTGTTTTCACTCGTAACTTGTAAATTTCAATTACACACGTTCCATCCAATATAAGGTTATTACTTTTTAAACTAAATAGATTCTTGACGCACTCTACCGGTTCCATACAAAAGTAAAACCACCAGAGATTGTTTGCTCACACCACCCAGTCCTAATTGAAGGGACGTTCTTGTGACTAGTGTTATGCTGAGGTAGCTAACACTAGCTTGCCCTAGGAAAGGATGGATGGACAAACAACCGTTGCGAGTGCCTTGTATGAAACCCGATATATACTTCCGTCAACTTTGTAAGGTGATGTGATTGTCTTCGGAAATCAGATACGACACGCAAAAGTTCAGCTTCCGTGCCTATAAAAATAACTGAATGTGTGACATTACCGAACTTGTTGATTTTAATCTACGTAAGCTGTATCTAGGAGAAGATTAGCTTTGTACAGTAAATCAGACACGTCTTCAGGATCTAAGCGACTGCAGACTTGTCCAGAAGGACTCTGCCCCGTGGATTGAATGTATTGCTGTTTGTGTCAACACGTATCAAATTAAGGTTAACACGTGGATCAGTGCCAGTTAGCCGTATGAAATCAAAGTTTGATTCATTAAACAAAGTATCTCCCACAGACGTTTCGTCTTATTTTGCCTTATCCTAAAAAAGTAAGATCACAAATAATATTACAACTGATACAATACGACGCACCAGTGTGCTATATAATATTCCAGATATCACGGATATATTATTAAAATAGACAGTATATGTGTTGACACTTTGCTGATAAACTAACAAATTTAATGTGATTTCATTTCCACATTAAGTTTCTTAAGGCACCTGAAGTCAGAATTTTGCATAATATTGTGACAACTGTTTGAGAATTGCAGTTCGTCTGAGAGGACAAAGAGTTTGCCGGCCATGCATTATGTTACGGGAGATGTGTACCCCCCGTACCGTCACATAAAGGTACACATACACATACACACACACACACATAAAGGTACACATACACACATACACACACACACACACACACACACACACACACTTTCTTCCGTCCATCCATTCATTTTTCCACCCATATTTACATACACACATGACAGACTGTTTGAAGAGGTTAGTATATACGTGTGTCATGGTGCAGATGAACTGCAGTCAACAGAGGATTGTCACTTGGCTTTGAATAAAGTTTCACACTTTCACTTGTTAATTTTGAATTTTTAAATAAATCATCAGGAACGGATGGGGTGAGATCGTCTTAAATTTATTACATTTTATGTTCGGAGGCTTCATTTTATGCGCCCGAAAATAAAACTGATCTCGCACAGCACCATGTTTTTCGTAAGTTATTTTGACACGTAAAATTTATATTCAAACTGCTCTCCATATGAGAACTTTAAGGTTCTCCCAGCGGTGCTGATCAAAAGTCAGGCGTTTCTCAATACACAACGCAGTTCTGGTACAGAAACAGACACATTTGGAGAAGCTTACTGCCTCCGTGTGCAAGGCCCACGAAGAAGGTTTTAGACTATCGGGAAGATGGAAGCAACAGACTGCTACGAAACATCTGTGTCCATTTACCGATCTACACGCCGTCATATTTTAAGATACTTTCAACATTATTCTTCATGTATCTGTGAGATTTTGATTTTAATACCAATTCAGACCGGATGGGATATTCAAAACTCCGAATACACGTTCCACTACGTCGAATCGTATTCGGTTAAGCGACGACCGCAGGGAATGTCGCATTGTACTGCGGTGGGACAGACGGAATAGCGTAATGTAGCTGGAGCTCAGTTACGATAAATTTGGACCTGAGAATACTGAATATATTTGTTGCGTCAGATAAAGAGGCAATTGTAGCAATTACATCCGTAAAACTGAGTTTCTATTGAAAAGCTGATTGTCGCTTAACTGGTCAAGCAACTAAAATTTTACCGAAACTATTTTTTAAACGACCCTGTGCCTGGGCTACCCTGAGCCAATGAAATGATCGTTCTCCCTAACGCGCTATTGCAAGGCAGATCCTTAACTGAATACCTCTATCGCGAATTCGTTGCTTTTAGATCAGTTTTCTTCTTATTGGGTAAGATCACCTTCAGTCTACACGTTAGATCGAATTCATGAAGCATACAGAAGTTTGAAATTAATTTAGAGACTCAATTTTGCGAAAACGAGTTTTGTACTTATTAAATGGTATTTGCATCTATCCTTCCGAGAAAATTCACAACCCTGATTCCGTACAAAATGTAAAAATATTTGTCACTATGATTAAAATATTTACATAATTTATAATCGCGGTTATTGATGAAAGAAGTAACTGAATAGGTAAGGTTGGGACTATTCCTTCACACGACACCAATTCAAGAAAATGCACTTCCATAAGATGGCATTTGACGGCAACTTACGCTGTTGCTCTCCACTGCACCCGACCGCACACACAAACATCCGCACTAAGACTGAACCTAACTCTAGCAAGTAACAAGTACTGCAACCACTGTGCGGATTCGAGCATTCACTTGTTTGTACCTACTCGTCCCCTATTGGACAGTTTAAGTACTATGAAACTACAAAACTTAATATATCTTTAAAAATTCATATATTTAATTTATAGTGGTCTTTATAAAATTCCTTTTAACTTTTTAACTCTAATTAAATCTTACTTTTCTTAACACGTGCACTCTTTTTCTCCTTTGAAATAAACTCAGAATTCAAAGCTTTACATCTTGAAGACAAGCCACGGGAGGAAGTGGAATCAACATACAAATCGGTGTCGGTATCGAGTCGTCCCGTGCTGGAGAGTTTAAGCACTATTAAAATATACAATTTGGTATATATTTAATAATTTATTTGTCATATATTCAACTTAAGTTGCCTTTATTAATTATTTCACTTTTCAATTTTAATTCCTTACACCTTTTCTTAAAACATTCTCTTCTTTCTCCGGTCTGTAACGAAGTCCACATTTTACGCGTTACGTCTCGACGACAGCCCGTGGCAGGAAGTGAAATCAACATAAAAACCGGTGTTGCTTAAAGAATTCGTGATTGAAGTGTCTTATTTAAAGACGCCATTAATTGCTAAAATTGGAGAACATCGGTCTCGTAAAATGGTTGAACCAGAATCTATCACGTGTTCTGCAGCTGACCGGTTTAAAGCCCGAATGTCACCACATATACGTAAACACGTATTGTCCCATTTGATTACACAGAGCGGTCTCTAAAGTACAGGGTGATTTCTAAAATAAGTAGTGAGTGTGTGAACTTAATTAATCTGGCTGGAAGTTATAATGAATCTGCGAGCTTTATATGAGTGGAAAACTTACTGGCCGGTAGAGGGACTCTCGGCCTCTCAAGAAAGACCAGTTGGTCAGCGATTTGTATTCTGCGCCATTAGAGCGCCGAGCGTGCTGAAACTAACATCTCAGCAACTTTTGTATTAATAATAAATCTTGCAGTTAGTAGCAAGACAGTGACGTGAAAAAATCTGTAAGAGAATTCTGAAAGAATGAAATGATTGTAAAATACCTTATTGGCAAAAACGTCTTTATTGTCCCCCTCATCACTGAGTCAAAAAAGTTTTTAGAGAAAGGAATTTGCGTAATGTAGCTACTGTTTGGCATTATCAGATTCACTGACCGACACTCCTTCAGGCTGACGGCTGTGCTAACCACAATTACGTTTACGCCACATTCAATATGGTCGCTTCCAAATTCTCATGTGAGGCACCCGAAAGTGGGGACATTCTGTACTCTTGAATTGCCACGAGTTGTCTTCTACAAGTAACATAAAGTCTACAGACTATATTTCATACAAGTGGCAGTGAATATTTCAACATTCCTAGGATTTCGCAATCGTTGTTCTTCCTATCTTCATCAGTTGCAGATATAAATAGCAGAAATCCTAAAAGAAACAATTCAGTTTATATTTTTATGTTATTATTTTTATGTGTACCAAGTGGCATCTGGACTGATTTTTTGCCAGTAATTCTGTTGCCCGCTATCTGTATGTTATTCCTCCCGCGATGTTCCGTGCTCATTCACCCGTCCGTTGTCTACGCCATTTGACCGTTTGTAGTGTTATATTACCCTGCACTACACACAAACATTTAGTGTCTGCCGCACAGACAGGACAGTATGCGGCCTGTAAACACAAATACATATTTATAGTGCCTCTTATTTTTATAAAGTAAAAATTCCTTTCTCTGCCTTAAGAGCAAAACACAGGGTTTTTCTAAAAAAGCGGCACGCAATGGAGTCCTCACTGGTTACCTGAGTACAGGAAAAACGAAGTAACAGGAAACTTGGGAAAGTCTGATTTTGATTGCATTCTTCCTCCTTCACATAGCCGCAATCAAGTAGTTCATGTGTTTCTCAGTTCCCGTTCATGCTACCTGTCCCGCCCACCCTATCTCTGTGGTTTTATGACGTTAATAATGTTGGATACAACTTACGAATCTCTTCACTATGCAAACTCCCAACACCGACTTCCTTCCTGTCTCCCCGCACCTTGTGCGAGCTTTGCCTGAACAACTGTTAATATCTACCGGTTAACTGCTGGTACCGGGACACACGGCACGCCCATGTGAAGTGGGACTTCGCGCCAAGTGGGACTTGGGTCCCTCATAAGCCGCCACTCATTAAGACTGACTGTAATGTAGATTGCACTCAGCACTTGAACCAATAGGCCTGTAAAGTTATATCTCTCAATTGTGTGCAATTTGAACTATATTCTGGAAATTGCTGTCCAAATCTCAGACGGATGCCCGCCCGCTCTCCTGATGGACGCCTTTCTGTTGCGCCTTTAAAATCTCTCCCTGTCCCATGTACAGTTTTCTTCCCGTCTGACTGAATGCTGTACAGCTTAAGTGGTTTAAGGAGTATCGTGAAATAACCTAATTACAAATAATTAATTAAAAGGATAATTAAAACTTCGTCTCGGAAATTGTAACGAACCCCGAACTCTGTCTTCAGCAATACTTACTACGTCTCTCTTGATTTGCTGAACGGTGCTGCGTCACATACATAATTTACCTAATGTCGAAAGCCGGGATAGTTGCCAATGAATTGCGCAGGATATGGAACTAATAATGTGTTCCTCACAGCAAGCTTACGAGCAATGTTCCCTCTAAGCTGCGCGGGTGCGCGGCCGCGCTGTAACCGAAACGCTCCCACGCAGAGTTGTTACCGTGCAGCCGGGATTTTCAATTTTCATTGTAAATATTCTTATTATGCATATTACAAAAAAAAAACTTTTAAAGTGCCGCGCAGTCGCCAGGTCGCGTAAAAATTTTCTGCTCAGAGCAGGAGAAGGTTCGCGCAGCTGTAAAAAAAAATTAGAGGGAACATTGCTCTCGCGTGCTTCAAAAAGGCAGTGGCCATACACAGAAGTGCGACAGTAATCTTAGCTAATCATTCAAAGCCGAGGGAAACTATATACAGTACAAAGCCTGATTCAAACTTACAAACTCTACATTTCGCCACACAGCGTATTTATACGTTCTGAGTCTTACTATAAACACGGAATATTTCCCTACACAACATTAACCAGCTAGTCTTTGCAATGGAGACGCAATGTATTTATAGTTATGTAATAACTGGACATCTATATGTTCATTACCGGAACTTCAAACCCGTCTTTCGCTCACCTGTAAGACTCAGAAAATCGTCACTTATTCCATCTGTAGATCGATGAGCCATACGCAGTTCCTCCGTAAATATGCACGCAGATGGGTCTGTCGAAATGCTCTGTTGATTACGTAACACGGCTTTAACTCTCCGCTTCAGTTTGCAGACGAGTAACTTCAACAATGTTCAAACTTTATTTCGCCATTTCTGACGTGCCGTTAGTATCTTGTATTGTTGTTTCCATTATAAGTGACTCAGTGTAAACACAACACGATGCATTACCTTCACTTCCACGGTGCAACTGCAAAATGGCAGCCTGACGTAGGAACACTAGCGCCACTCGCTGTCAGATTCTGAAAGCGTACCTGATATTTAAAAAACGAACACACCGAAGATGAGTACATAGTAAGGTAAAGCAATCCCATTACATGCCTGGACAGGCCCTTATGGCTCCTGGAGGTTGAGGCTCCCAGATTTCAAGATAATCGGCACATGAACGTGGTAAGGCTGTCAGTCCTAAGTACCGGCCGCCTTTACCCCCCAGGAAATATTCCTGGTACTTATTTTTGTTAGAGGCTGAGTCGACCCGAGGGCCATAGTGCGGCCGGAAGGATTAAGTCAATGAAAAATTCCAATGATACCGTAGGGAATCAAACCAGCGACCTTCCGGCTTGTAGCGCAGTGCGTGAGTACATAACGCAAGCCAAATTTCTCTGAATCTCAGGATTAATGTAATACGATTAAATTATGCAGGAACTACATTTTGTCTTCCAACACGCAACTGCGACGCGACTGGTTTGCTTTCCAACATACTAAGTACCTAGTACATTGCGCACAGTGCTTGAGGTGACAGTCGGTCAGGTACTCAAAACAGTCCCCTCCCCGTTTATAGAAACAATAAATTTATTGCTGCGTTCACATGACCCTTTATCCAGTCCTACTTACTAGACCAGCAATAACCAGCAATTTCATTATTAACGATCCAGCTTTTAACAACAAATTACGGCTGTGCGACGGCGCAGCCCTTTAGTCGTTGGCCTGTCACCAAGGAAGCCCGGGGTTGATCCCAGCCTAATCCGTGTGGGACTTATAGCGGATTAAGTGGCACCGAGACAGTGTTTTTATCCTAGTCCTTCGGTTATCCCGTGTCATCCCCCCCATACCCATTTTTTTTTCCAATGGCGCGACAGCCATATTTGGCCAGGGCCTCCTCATTATCGAGGCTCCGCGATCACACTCAGATACACACCACACAGTGGGACTCCTATGGACAAGTGATCGGCCCGACGAAAAGACCTCTACCTGACAACACACAACACTCACAAGATACAGACATCTATGTCCCGGCGGGATTCAAACCCGCGATCCCAGCAAGCGAGCGGCCGCAGACCCACGCCTTAGACCGCGCTGCCACTGGGATCGACCTCAATAACCCACACTCATATTCATCTACTGGCGACGGTACGGTCTTAGCAACCAACAGCGTCTTCTCACGAAGTACCGAGTTTTCTGTGATGTGGCTTTCTGCGAGTTTTCACCATCTGACTCGCCAGGTTACACGACACAGTCCGTGCCCTGATGTCGTTCAGGCAATGTATTACATAAAGCAGCGTCTCTTTTTGTGCCTACTATGCAGCCATGCACAACACACAATGGACAGTGTTTATTTGTCCATTATAACGCGGTTTCCATGAAAATGTGCAATCTTCATATACAGGTGGCAGATATGCGTTTGAAAATGACACCTGAAAAATAAATATGTAACTCAATCCATCATTTTAATCAAGAATGGAAGGAGGTAAGGCTAGAAAAGGGATAAAGAAAGGAAGACAGTAATGAAAAAATTATTTCAATAGGTCTTTTCCACTGTTTGTACAATGGCACATACATACATTCATTTATGAGTGTTCATGAACTTCTTCGAGATAATGTTAAGAACACATCCCTCCATAATATGGAGGCATGGGGATTCACAATCAACAGGTTTTCTTTCTTCTATGTACCCCCATACCCATCACAGCAGCTTTATTGCATAGGAAGCCTGCATACACCAGGAGACCCCCTAAAGAGCTGCTGTGCTCAGGACAGTGACAAAAGAAATTGTAATTCACTATACAATATCGTTTTATTTTAAATAACACATATAGAGATCCAGTAATAAAAAAGCGCAAGCAGATATTTATACTGAAAACTCAAAAATTCTACCAGAAACATTACAGGCTGATTTCACAATATTGTTCCAAACTGCAAGGGTATTTGGATTTCTGGTCTGGCAATTGCATCACATCTTAAGGTTCAGATGTGGCATAAAGCATACAATTGCATCACATCTTAAGGTTCAGATGTGGCATAAAGCATACAATTTCAGCAAGAAACATTCAAAAGAATGTCATAGGAATTTATTACAGAAAGTCACACTCCATCATAACTGTTACTTTGATTACATTTCTCAATTTTTGTGTTTTGTTTCAAATGACAAGAGATTAATTGAAAATGGTTCTGAAGGGCTCCAGTAGGCGAACATAGCACATATGTATACTAATGTACACATGATTAATGTAGATGAGCCCTTGACTTGAAATTAATAATCTACTGTTTATTTACTTATATATGGTTACCAAGGTATCTGAGACAAATCACAGAACATTTAATACATAAGTTGTCACTCTGTTATTTAATTGTTAACAAATGCATCATTGTTTCAGTCTCTAGCCAATTTGTCACTGAACGACTGACAATGGTTAACAGTGATGGACAGTGTAAATGCAGCTCTGTTTCATTGCCTTCTTAACCAGCACACATCCACAAGGCACCTCACAGTACATACAACAAACTGTGGTATAACAAATAAGCGCATATGACTGAATATTGATATATCCACTTTCTGTATCTTTTAACTACAGTATTACACATGAATTACAGAATAAATCTATTAACGTAAGAAATTCCATTGGCAAATGTATCCATCATTTATCTACAAATACCTGTATACTAATTGCAAGTATTACAGTACAGAACAAGGAACTGTCCTGCCAAACCCATCTGCTTTTCTCTCCCTCTCTGTGCCCAGTCAGCTGAGAAGAAATTATTATTGACAGTACAGACTGCTTCTTGCCATAGGCAGCCCATATAAACACAAATTTATATAGGTGGGGGGAGGGAACAAGGAGGTAGCTTCCTTGACAGGACTATGCAGTTGCTCTATGCCATGTGAATCATCTAAATATATATGTTTTTCACACAGAGCAGTGTATCTTTTCCAATAATTTGTTCCAAAATGAAACTTGATTTGAATATTGAACTGAGGATACAAAATAACAAATCTCTTCACAGTCATTTATTCAGTTAGGTTTTACAGTATGATGCTGTGTGTGACACAGGAAAGATAATGTTCATACAACACATGAAGGAAGGTCATGTACTAAACATGATGGTTGCTACTTTATTCCAGGATAGCTCAGTCGGTACAGTAGTTCTAAACTAAGGGCTGGATGGCCGAGACACAGCAGTTTGATTCCTGGCAGCAGTTACAGATTTACTCCTCGCAGTGTCCAGAGTAACCCTGCAGCCCACCCAGCCTCCTAGTCAATGGATACAGGGGGCACTTTTCCCGGTATCGCCGGGATATGAAGTTGACCACTGGCCTCAAACTCATGTCAAGTTTAAGAATGTGATGAGCATTACCTCCAATACCCTATGTGCCTTCTTGGTGTACTGGTCATAAAAGCATAGGGGCACCTTCACATTTCCCTTTTCAGAATTCTCAAATTTTTAACTATCATATCAGTCACAGGTTTTTTTAAATATTGTATCAAAAGTGTTTCCAAAATAAAGCACTTGCAGAATGCATGCCACTACTTCTTACATGTGATATTCAACTGTCTTACGACAGATAATGTAACTTCTTTACTGCAATAATTCTCACATAACAACTGCCATTGAAAATGGGAATAAATGATAAAAATGTAATACACTCTTAGGGCAATGCACAGTGCTACATTTACTGTTCTCCACCAATGCCAGGATACTTAGAGTGACATCACAACTTGAAACTAATGCAAATACACTACACAATAATCACAAAGACTAGCACATTAACATAATAGCACTTTCAAGTGTCTCCTGGTCTCACTGCCATCATAAGACTCATGCTGTTCCACACACTCTCTGAAGCATGTGCATGTTATATGTGAAGTATTTAACAGACTGTCTCAGCAGAGTATGAAAAGTTTAATGTGTTCCATGCCTGTGCACTATATTATACAAAAACACTAATCACCAACAAAATGCACAAAGAGAGTTTTATCATCAATTGTAACACACTCCTATATATTTCGACTCTTCTGGGTTATCTTCAGGGAGAACTTTTTGTTATCATTACACTAAGGTTGCACTTTATAGTTGAGTGAGAATGTGCTGTTGACTGTGTACCGTGTACTGGAGATGTGAACTCTCTGTGGTCCCGGCTTGCACTGCGGTGCTAGCCGGGACCACAAAGAGTTCACATCTCCAAAAACAATGCAGTACACAGTCAACAGCGCATTCTCACTCAACTATAAAGTGCAACCTTAGTGTAATGATAACAAAAAAAGTTCTCCCTGAAGATGACCCAGCAGGGTCGAAACATGTAAGAGCATGTGACAATTGATGATAAAACTCTCTTTGTGCATTTGTTGGTGATTAGTGTTTTTGTATGAAAAGTTTAGTGTTTCATGTACTACCTAGGATTTCTATACACTACTCAGAATGATATCAGCAAAGGTTCATAGCCAGACATTCTTTTGTATTTCTTCCTTGTGCTCTCCTAACAATCACTGTTTGTATTATTTAAATACTACCTTTATACTCAGTAACTCAACCACAAGCCAGTATTAGTGTTTCAATAGTTTTTCCTTGGAAGGAGGCAGGGGGGGGGCGGGGCGGCAGGGCCATATGACATATATGGTACAATGGTACACTATATTTTCCCATGAATGGTTCAGTCAATTTATAACACCGCTTGTTACACTGCCACCATTTTTATTTATAACTGGTGAAGCAGAAGACTGATTTACTACATGAGAGCTTATTAACTCTTACATGATGCAGTTACTGTCACTACCCAACATGTGGCATCAACAGTCACATAGCCTCCACACGTACATACTTTCTATCAGAGACACTTAAACACACGCACTTTTACCTACACGAGACTGTCAGTGTGTGACATGTATAGTCCGATTGCCTGGACATGTCTAAAAGGCTTGGTGTTTGACAGATGGTGTTAATCGCCAGATGGCCTTGGCACATACATACTTTCACCTACATGACACTGGGTGCCTGACATGTCAATCGTCTGATGGCCTGGATATGTAATTATATATCAAAGGCATCATGTTTGACAGATTGTAGTCAGCAGATGGCCTTGGCATATATATACTTTCACCTACAAGACACAACTTTCAGTGTTTGTCAAAAGGCCATAATTATGGACTGTCTACGCACGTACATACTTTTATCTACACGATAATGCCATTGAAATTTCAATGGCCCCTTTCCACTAGTAGAGTGAACTGATTTAGTGAAGGACAAGAACACATCTTATAAAATGCTAAGCACACGCATAATTAATCAAGACCTTGGTATTTTATACTGGGCTGTGTCATGTCGAATGCCTAATTTCCACACTTTGCCTGCACATACATACATAAAATAACTGTGTCCAAAAAGGTTACTTATTTCTTCACTGCAGAGTTTACACTGTGCATTTTATTAATTACTAACTAGCGAGTGCTAACATTAATGCACAAATTTCATATATGACACAGTCTTTAGAGGAATTTAAGCGATCCTCTACAGACTTCGTGTCATATACTAAATTTGTGCATTACTGTTGGTATCTTCTAGTTAATATTACTTATTTCTTTTCACGTCATATATGTGAAAACTTTGCTGATGAGTTCAACTCACTTAAATTAAAATACTTTTCTTGTGGGTCTGAGGAAGGTGGAAATTGGACTGCACAGCTCTTTACTAATTCCTGGAAATTCAAAATACTGCCCACATCTCATGCATGACACATACGCCAGCACTGTGCAAACTCTGGAATGATGTTTTGATATTCAAGATTAACCTTAAAAAAGGATTCTTTCTAACCCCATTCTTACATATTACGGCATACTTACGCGACATCTTCCCAAAAACTGTTTGCAGTTGTGTCAAGTCAACAACATAAATTCAAAAACTTTGCTGAGGTAGTTTGCTAATGCAAAATTTCCACTCATACATTTTCTTCTTAAAAAGAGATAACCTCTCTGAAGCTTGTGCCCAGGTACCTGAACATAATGATATATTATTTTATACAGTAATTTATCCTTACAATAAATCTTCATGTATAGGCTTAAGAAGTGGGTAAGTATATAAAAATATTTACAATTTGAGTGGGAAATCTCACAAACATATCAACCCTTTAAAGGCAAAAGTTATCCTGAATTATGTTTAAAGATTCAGTTTTTACCTCACAGTTAACACATGAAATCTCCATTATAACAACAAATCCCTTAATGCTGTATAAAACAGCAGTCTCTGTTTGCTGTAACACCCATACAAGACACAGAAATACACTTTGTGGGAAGAAACAGTAATTTTCTAATGTTAAACACTGCAGTACATTAAGTAACCACTGGGCTTTAAAGTGTTAACATGACTATACTACCAAGTAATGTATCTGTCATTGATAAGACATCATAATTTCATACTGTGAACAAGAACTGTGTTAAAAACATAAACCAGATAATGCTGTAATGCAAGATTTTCAAATTGTGCCCTATAAAATTTCAGTACTTCTTCCCTAATCATAAATGTTTATGATAACACTACATAACTTGTGAAGATTATTCTCCATTGAATATATTTCTGAAAAACTCTCGACTATGAAAAATATCTTACACTTTAATTAGAGGGTTTAAATTCTTTGTTATGACTACAAAATTTTCAGGCATAATAATGTTTGCCTTACACTTCACACATTCATATGCATGCACTAATGACTTAAAATTTAAGATGGCCGGATATTTTCTGTTCAGTGTCCTAATCTTACATGTTACGACTGCATTATAAAAAAAGTAAATTTAATTTAACTGGGAAATTCACAAACAGTTTGAAGAGTTAAAAGATGGGAGACATAGCAATTAATTCAATGACAACTGTTTCATGGCACTTTGTGAACACATTATTTCGATACACATTATTTAGGTCACTTCCTGCTGCTACAGCCTAATGTTGCTGGCTATAATATTCCATCTCCTTACTCACCCACATGTGATAATATGGTTCATTAATGTTTCATTCACTGAAGTGACGTTTTACTTGAATTTATGTTATGATATCACATCACTTATCAACAAACTATTCACTTCATATGCAATGACCTGTTAAAAACACCTGCAGCACACACTTTGACTACTCCAGTAAACAATGCCTACGCTTCACTTCAGAACACTTAGCATACCAGGCTCTTAGCTGGGAAACCCTGTGGATGACACGGCAGTGCAGGAGGTATGTCATATGATCCAGGGGGCGGGGCATGTTATTGCCTTGACTGACATCTGTGGTCTATTTGTATTCCTCATCATGTAATGGGTAATGCTGCCAGGCTTCAAATTTCTCCTGCTTCCTTGGACAGCGACCAGCCCTTCTCAGGTAAGTCCCAAACTCACAGCTGGGTGCCATGCACTCTCCACGCAAGATACATCTGTGAAACATGAGACATGGAAAATGTATAAGAGTATAAATCTACAACGGAATTCCTTCGGCAAACAGCCTGAAATTTACACTACTTCCAACTTAAATTCGTCCCGCTTCGGCTCACAAATTACCTTCAGCACATTCGTTGAACGAAATAAGATCGGAAGATGTGGACTTGATTCAACTGGCTCAGGATAGAGACCAGTGCCAGGCTCTTATGAACGAGTTAATGAACCTCTCTGACTTCTAAAAAATGCGGGGAATTTATTGGTTGCGGCTCAGCATAGTTACTAGCTGTGGGAAGGACAACAGAGGATCCGTGGTTCGATTCCGGGCAGGTGAAAGAGATTTTTCTCTTCCCCCAAACCGCCCAGGCCGGTTGTTGGTCATACCCAGCCTCCTACTCAGTTGGCAGCGGGTGCTTTTTCCCCGGACGTAAAGCGGCCGAGGGGTGAAGTTGACCACTCACCCCCATCTAGTGCCCAAGTTAGGAATGAAGGGAGCTATACCTCTACTCCGCCGTCTACCTTTATGGCGTGTAAAGTGATGATGTTAATAGGTACTTACATGCGATCGTCATGCGGAAGGTATTCTTTGCCACGTTTCGACCGGATACAGTCTCGCTGCTTGTCGAAACATTCGCAGAAACAAGAGCCATCTGCATGTCGCGCAGAAAACTGACTTGGGCATCGACAGGACTTGCTTTCACTGTTGCCGCTGCAAACAGAAAAAACCGAAACATCAGTTGCATTCTTTACTGCCAGACCGATGTTCCCTCTAAGCTGCACGGGCGCGCAGCCGCGCAGTAACTGAAATGCTACGGCCCACACTGAATCATTGACGCCCAGCTGGAATTTTTCAATTTTCATTCTAAATATTATTATGCACATTACCAACATTTTTAAGTGCTGCGCAGTCATCAGGTTGTATAAAAATTTTCTGCTCTAAGCAGCAGCAGTTCCGCGCAGCCGTAAAAAAAAGCGATGTACCAGAATGACATTTAACAGCACATGAAAACAATAGATGTTCAGAAAGCATCAAAATAAAGCAATTTTAATTCCATGATTTACACTAAGTGGAGAACTGGCCGCTATGCATTAGCCACACTGAATTACGACGGATCTAACACAGTCGGTCTGAAGTCTAGTGCCATCACGTGTTCGTATCGTTACATTCAGACGGTGCTGTTCTGGGGTGCGGGTCAAAGTGGCCAGCTACCATTGTCCTGGAGGTGCACGCGGTGGCGCAGCACTGTCCTACAAGCTGGAAGGTCGCGGCTTTGATTGCCGACGGTGTCACTGGAATTTTTTTATTGACTTAATCCTTCCGGCCGCACTATGGCCCTGGGGTAAACTACGCCTCTAACAGAAAATGAGTACCAGGAATATTTACTGGGGGTAAAAGAGGCCGCTGTGTAGGGCTGACAACCTTACCACCTTCATGTGCCGATCGTCTTTGAAATCTTGGAACCTCAACCTCCTGAAACCCTCAGGGTCTGTCCAGGCCTGTACAGGAATTTCTTCTAATTTACCATCCTCTTGTAGGAACCTGATGTTTCCATTTTCAGGATACGCCGGAACCAATCTACCGGACCACACAACGTTACACACTTCATGTCCATAGTGATAACAACACTCAGTGCCATAAGAAACCTTGCCATAGCTCGGATTTTTTGGCGCCGACCTCTCACTGAGGTGGCCGGGGTTTGATCCCAGCCCAGTCCGTGCGAAATTTAAGACGGACGAAGTGGCAGTGGGACGGATTCTTCTCCAGGTACTTATCTCCCCCCCCCCTCAGGATCATTCCGGCGATGCTCCGTGCACAATCATTCATCTACCGACGCTGTATAATCGCAGCACCTGCCAGCGTGGTTACATAAAAGGCTTCCCTCTCCCCCTCTCTTTACCGTCAATCTCGTATCATTATGCCCACCATCAACACCTCCCACATATATGCTGACTAAAACCAACTGATGCACACACACCATCAACACCTCCCACATATATGCTGACTAAAACCAACTGATGCACACAAGTGTAAGAAAATATAAACGTAGTAGTGCCTCCTACATGTTTCGGCCACCCATGTGGTCATCCTCAGGGAGGTGCGTTACTAAGAACAAATATATTATGAGATGTTACAAAAGTTTGTGAACCAGTGCACATGTACAGTATTAATATTAAAAACTACATGGTTTGAAGTACATATTAACCCTTTAAAGACGAAGCGTATCTGTTTTATATAAGGACTCAGTGCGTACCGCGCTGTAAACACTCTCCACTTCGGTTATAAAAACCAATCTCTTAATGTTTTATAAGGCAAAAGTTGCTGTGTGTTCTGAGATCCGTACAAAACACATAAACGCAATGTGGGCACCACGTAGAATTTTTTAATGTTAAACCTGGTCGTATGTAAAGTTACCGCTAGGCTTTAAAAAGGTTAAAGTTTAAAAATGCAGATAAAAGTTTTATTCTGGTGTGTAAGAAATAATGTATGGAGACCGTGTGTTACCTGACTCGGCCAACCCCCCCTGGGCTGGCGACATACTATCTACATACATTATTTGTTACATACCAGAATCAAACTTTTATCCATATTTTAAACTGTAATATGTATTTTAATCCATGTAATTTTAACATTTAATATTTTACATGTGTATTGGCTCAAACTTTTTTAACATCTCAATGTATTTATTCTTCGTAACGCACTTCCCTGAGGATGGCCACATGAGTGGCCGAAACATGTAGCACGTATTACGACGTTTACAATATATTTCTATAAACTTGCGTGCATTTGTTGGTTTTAGTCACCATATCTAACTGTTCAGTGGGCGGTTATGGATCGTTTAAAATCTCCGACACAGTCGTCCAATTACAAATAAGTACCGTGACGAAAAACAAACTTTAAAACTTTATTATTATACTTTAAAACGTGCAGGATAATTAGAATTCTTACGAAGTACGACTCCGCATACTGCGTACTGTACGTCGTGTCACACAGAGCACCAAATATGGCGACTGTTTATAGTTTTCTTTCAAACAGAAGGAAATACAACAAGCCCAACACAAAACGGTGTCACAGGCTGACACGTTTTACTGCACGCTGCTGGGCACGGTATCATATTAAGATGTGCTTTCAATCACACTGTCTGCTGTCCAGACAAAATGACAATGATTTATATACTCTCTATAAACGTGCCCGCATTTTCATGGCGCAGGAGAGAGTCTTTCCTTTTTGGTTATAATCGCATTCTAACTTCGTTGAGTGTCTCTATGCTGAATACGTCTACAATCACTTGACCGGTTTTCATGAAATTTCATATGAGTATAATGCTTATAAAAGATAATCCCTCTGAACTCTTAATTTCGTATTATCTACAGTACTAGTTCCCAGCCGTATCGCGTATGAAAATCCTCTCGTAACGTCACGAAAATCCGTAATCTCCACATGATATTTGCACCTGCAGCCTCCATTAGTTGAGAACATACAGACAAAAAAATCACTGTACATCATTTTCCTACCTCAATTGTACCTTGAATTTTGAAAACTGTCCATCGTCTAACGACAGAAGAATCCACACTGTTTCGAAAGCTGGATGTGACTCCGTCTTCAGTTGGAAAGGGGGGGGGGGGAACCTACTCTGGCAGGCCCTTAGAAAAGGGTCGGCCTGAATCCGTCCTCCAAAATTCCAGTCGCGATTACTATCACGCACAGAAGTGAACACACTTTCCCAAGAAAAACTCTAGCAGCCACATCAAAATTTCAGGCACCAGAAGTGTGACATGACGCAAGTTCCATACTGCGGATCCACAAACATTAGGCGCCACCGTACAAAGTTTAGTCTGCATGGCGACCTGGCGCTCGAGCTTTGTGCACCCCTCAACATACATACACCAGAATCAGAATCCTGTAACTTGAATTCACGTTACAAGGAACACAATAATTTAAATTAACAGTATAAGCTCGAGACGTATTATTTTATTAGTCAACTGAGGTTGGTGAAATTTTGAGATTACAGCAAAAAATCATGAAATTTAGTACAGGAGGTTTGGAAGTGTGTATGACAACTGCTATTCGAAACGTATAAATTCCTGCCGAGTTCATTTTCCGTGCAGAACGTGAAGAATGCAGTGTAACTGCG
The DNA here is from genome assembly GCA_013340265.1 of Coptotermes formosanus. Classification (NCBI taxonomy): domain Eukaryota; kingdom Metazoa; phylum Arthropoda; class Insecta; order Blattodea; family Rhinotermitidae; genus Coptotermes; species Coptotermes formosanus. The sequence goes on along the minus strand of BLKM01000769.1, from coordinate 1,487,196 downwards.
AAATGTGTAATTACTTGTCTACAGTCGAACCCGGTTAAAGCGTCATGAAGGGGACTGAATATTTTGTGTCGGTATAAACGATCGTTGTTCTAACCGAGATGTATACTGTTAAGGTTAACAGTAAGGAATTACTACCACAAAATGTCTGACGATGTAGGCGACGCGTCGCATAAACCGACGTCGTTATAACGGCGTTCTACTGTATATGAGAGTCGAGAAACCCGCGTAGCTCAGCACGTTAAATCTAGTGTGCACATACATTACGTACCATACATACATAATCGAACTCGGTTATAACGTCACTTAACGGACTGAATACTTTGTGTCCTTATAAACAAGTGTTGTTATAACCGAATTGTGTAATGTTACGATTAACAGTACAGAATTACTACCGCAAAATGTCCGACGACATAGACGATATGTCGCATAAACAGTTGTTACAACCGGGTTCACCTGTACATACACGACATGCACACGCACATGTTTGCAGTCTGTTATGGGCATTAATTTTGCGTCTGAATTTATAAGCACGATCAACCTCCTATCCACTGGCTAGCAGGAGCTCTTTCCGTCAGTGCAGTGTTTATAAATACATGGAGCAACACCTCTATTGTCCCATACGTCTTCATGACGTGGTACTCAGTCACGAACTGTGACAATTTAACCTGTTATGTTTCAGTCACGAACTGGGACAATTTAACCTGTTATGTTTCCTTACTGAATAGGCATTTATCACATGCCTTTTAACGGTTACTATGCGATCCAGCGCGGGGCCGCGGTGGCGCAGTTGGTTGAGGCACTGCGCTACAAACCGGCAGGTCGCGGGTTCGATTCCCGATGGTGTCAGTGGATTTTTTCATTGGCAATGTGGCCCTGCGGTTGACTCAGCCTCTAACAGAAATGAGTACCAGGAATATTTCCTGGGGGGTAAACGCGGCCGGTGCGTAGGGCTGACAACCTTACCACCTTCAAGCGCCGATTGTGTATAAATCTGGGAGCCTCGGCCTCCTGGAACCCTGTGGGCCTGTCCAGGCCTGTAATGGGACTGCTTTACCTTTTTTTTATGCGATCCAGCATAATTACTACTTCCCGTACGTACCGCCTCATAAGACGCCACAAGCGATAAGACGCACCCTGCAATCCCCCAAGTATTGCTGCGGGTTTCAAACTAAAGTAACAATTCATCAGCCGGTGTGAAGAGGCAGGGTGACTTTTGAGGAGACTTCTCGAGGGTCAGAAACGGTTTTACGAAGCCGGAAATAAAGTAACTACAAAAATCATATACTCAAAATATCTGTGGGCGACAGAAAGAGAAAAAAGCGAATAGACTATAAATTAACCGCAGACAATACACGGTAGCAACATTCTACATAAATACTGACTCCAAGATACTTCAGCCACCTACAGCGAAAAATCCATCCAATGTCAGCAAAATGCAATAATGAAGAAGCCTACGTGACTTGGCTTTTATTGCCGTGAATTCCACGCACACCTACTAGTTACAGCGTTAAACTTTTACGCAACAGTCGATGAAAACCTGAAATTTAAGAGCCATATTAACGCCTCTTTACATCAACGGATGATTCATGTATCAATGTTAGAGCAACCAGTGGGACAGTTGGCTGGAGGCAAGACCTAACCTTGCAGTGCATGACTACTTTACTCGCCGTGATTTGCAGTTCCAACGAGGTAATCCTGTAAATAACTCTTCGTGCTACGAACACACATGGACCTGTAAGCACACATACTCGTGTAAGTATACTGAATACCGAAAGGGCACAGTGGAAACTATGCCAGTTACGCAACGTCGTAAACAAGGAGATGAAAATACCAGGCGCCGTATTCACATTACTGCTCTGGATTTACACAATAACTTGACATGTTAGGATGATATGGTCTTTAACCTTTTAAAGCCTAGCGGTAACTTTACGTACCACCAGGTTTAACATTAAAAAATTCTACGTGGTGCCCACATTGCGTTTATATGTTTTGTACGGATCTCAGAACAAACAGCAACTTTTGCCTTATAAAACATTAAGAGACTGGTTTTTATAACCGAAGTGGAGAGTGTTTACAGCGCGGTACGCACTGAGTCCTTATATAAAACAGATACGCTTCGTCTTTAAAGGGTTAAAGCAAAGAACCTGGGGGGGGGGGGAGGTTACTCCTCCTAAAAACACACGTTACTATACAAGATGTCCATAAAATCTCCCGAACAGCTCTTTCAAGACCAGTTTATTCACTCCAGCGCCGCGATAGCTCAGTCGGTATAGCGACTCGCTACGGGCTGGACGGTCCGGGGATCGACTCCCGGTGGGGGCGAGATTTTCCGCAGCCGTCCAGACCGGACCTGGGGCCCACCCAGCCTCCTGTACAATGGGTACCGGGTCTCTTTCCCGGGGGTAAAGCGGCCGGGGCGTGGGGCTAGCCACACCATCCCCTCCTCGTGCCGAGGTTCACGAACGGGTAGAGCTATACCTCAACTCCCCTCTTGGGCCCTCAGGGCCTGTTATAGGGTGAAACTTTACCTTTTTATTCGCTCCGGCAATATAAACTCTGAAATATTACGTTAGAAACTTCCATAACAGCAAGCGCATTATTATATATTTTATTCGTACTATGTTATTATATAGCTTCTACATGTTTCGGAATTATTATCACGCCTTTTTAAGGGAGCTGATACGAAAGTTTCTATAAAACAGCAATAAAATTGGTCACAATAGGCACATATATGTTGTGATATCGATGGTGCAGAATAATACACGTTTAGGTTAAAATAGCATACATACATGTAACATAATAATGTTAGCGAAATACTGTAATACAGTTTGTTAGAATAGTTAAAAATTACACATGTTTATGCTGTAATTAAATCTTTGTGTACAAACATCTGTTCTTCTGTGATTCAACTTGGCTCCCGTCCCTCTACGGTGTGTATCGTACGGCGTGTGTTCGGTGAGAGTCGCCCACCGCAGTCCGTGCCCACCCTGATGTGATGCTAATAATGACGCGATATGGCGACGAACATAAACTGTGAAACTCCTCTCTGTGTAATTAACTCCATTCTCCTGTTGTTTCCTGCTGTAATACCCTCCTCAGCACCCTGTTAGTATAGACTAAGTATCTTTAATTTACAGTTAGTTACCGAACTATGCAGGATCTAATGCCACAGTTCGGCGATATTTACGCTTCTTTATAGCACGTTTTAAAAATTGACAACTGATTTACAAAAGCGAATAGGTCAAAACTCCAGAGAGAGAGAGAGAGAGAGAGAGAGAGAGAGAGAGAGAGAGAGAGAGAGAGTGCGTGCGTGCGCGTGTGTGTGTGTCTGGGGGGGCAACCATCAACTTTATGGACATTTTCCATTGTCTAGTGCTAAAAGACGACACACAATAAAACACATTCTAAAGTTTTTCATTAGTTATTATTTCGTTGCCTGTTGTTATATTTTACAGCGAGACAGTGAACAAAGTCCGTGAAACCCTTTAAAGACGAAGCGTATCTGTTTTATATAAGGACTCAGTGCGTACCGCGCTGTAAAAACTCTCCACTTCGGTTATAAAAACCAATCTCTTAATGTTTTATAAGGCAAAAGTTGCTGTTTGTTCTGAGATCCGTACAAAACACATAAACGCAATGTGGGCACCACGTAGAATTTTGTAATGTTAAACCTGGTGGCATGTAAAGTTACCGCTAGGCTTTAAAAGGTTACATCATTCCAAGTGCGATACGCTACACCATCGCCAGAATCTCAAACAATTATATCCCAGTCTTTTCGTTTTCGCCGATCCCGGTGGCCGCGCGGTCTAAGGCGTAAGTCTGCGGCCGAGCGCTTGCTGGGATCGTGGGTTCGAATCCCACCGGGGGCATGGATGTTTGTCTCTTCTGAGTGTTTGTGTTGTCAGGTAGAGGTCTCTGCGACGGGCCGATCCCTCGCCCAGAGGAGTCCTACCGTCTGTGGTGTGTCTGAGTGTGATCAAATGAAAATAAACAACCTCAACACCTACTGTGAGTAGGCAGAAGAAGTACGGACTGCGAAACGAAACGAGTCCGTTTCATTTCCTTGTCTCAATCAGAGTCCATGCAGAAGTGCCTCCTTAGCGTTGCCTGACAGTAGAAATCGTGTCAACTGCGTTAACATTACAGGAGCTGCAGTGTCATTCCAAGCGTGGGTAAGACGTCAGAATCAGTGGCCTGCCTACAGCGAAGAACACAAGTTACTGGACCCTAAACGTGAAGAGGTTCTGCAACTGAATTATACGGAATAAGAAGACAAATGATTGTTGGTGTCGCTCGAAAAATATGCAGCCACATGGAAACTGTAACCGTCTGGGACATTTATCACATTTGATGTACCTGACTTGTGACGTCTTCGTTTATTTTGACGACGATCTTGGAAGTAGACCTACGCTGCGCGCGCGTGGCATTAACACAATATACAGCATTATAATTCTGTCTGCTGTTTTGTATGAGTGTGAAGCTTCGTCTCTCACACTGTGGGAGAAATACAGACTGAGGGTGTGCGAGACGACTATATAATGAGTAACTTAATGATTTGTACTCATCACCAGATATGATACGGGTGTTCAAAAACAAGAATGAGATGGGCGGGGCATGTAGCACGTATGGGGGACAGAACAGGTCCATACAGGGGTTTGGTTGGGAGACCTGAGAAAAAGATATCATTTCAAAAACCGAGGCGTAGATGGGAGAATAATATTAAATTGGATCTTAAAGAAGTGAAATGGGGGGGGGGGGGGACTGGCCGGAATCCATCTGCCTGGGGGGAGGGACAGGTGTCGGGCTCTTGTGAATGCGGAAATGAACCTTCGGGTTCCATAAAATGCGGGGAATTTCTTGACTAGCTGAGGACCTGTTTGCTTCTCAGGAAGGACTCTGCTCCATGCAGTTGGTTTAGTCAGTCCGTGAGTGCGGCATTAATAAAAAAGGAATAAAACAAATTACCTTAAATTTAATAAAACTAACAGGTGCAGGAAAGTAATTCATCATTTTGACACAGAGCAAGGGCAATGACAAAACACAGCGTACTGAAGCTGAACTGTTAGCATCACGGAGACGTGCTCTCAGAAACTGTACAGGTCCCCAAGCGACAAATCCGAAAGTCTAATAAATGACTGGAGCAATTAAAAGGCATTTCTGCAAACAGATAACTGTGGAAAACAAAATTACGCCTACATGACGTCACGTCAAATGCACCACTTTGATATCGTTCCCAAATTTAGATTTTAAATAAATGATGCACAAAGTAGTTAGAAACAGCTCAGGTAAGATTTCTAAGGCTTCTTTTATGGGTTTAACCAGCCTTAACAAACAAACAAACAACTACAAGCGCCCGCGAAGAATTACACATACAATACATAGCCAAGGACGTCTTCCAGTAACAATGGACACGGGGAAAACGTGACAAGAACGGAAGAAGACAGTTTCCCACTATCGGCTTTCCAGTATCATTTGAGCGGACAACGTGATCTAGATAGACCAAAACAAAGATGGCATGATCAAAAGAAAGAGGTCTTAATGGACCTAAATTTTAACCCTCCGTTATTACTCCTAATATTTACGGTATTACAGTAATTATATTATTAAAAATATCAAAAGCGTAAAAACAAAAAATCAAACTTTCGGAGCAGACTTTAGTGGAAAAAGACAAATTTAAAATTGTCCACACCGTGTACGTATGAATTTAATCTGTATTACAAGGGCCAACTAGTGCACTTCAGAATCACAATATATGGGTTTTTACACAATTCCCGACATGTTTCGGTGTGGACAGCAGCGATTTTACCGAACTTTTAGGTAACTGTGTTTTTCTTCAGTGGTTTCCAGTGTTCTATATAGTTTTCCACTGAAGACGTTTAGATCCACACCGAAACATGCTGGGAATTATGTAAAAGCCCATATATTGTGATTTTTTAGTGTACGAGTTGGCCCAAATAGAAATGAAAGCAGACAACTTTCAGAGAAATGTATGTCTCCAGTAAAATTCCGTCGCATTCACTCGCTGTTGTTTAACTGTTTCGAAAACAGTCAGTCTTACTGAAGAAGCTGTACTGGGCACCAAATATGTGCTTTATTTTCGTTTAATTTTACGAATTAAACATTTTTTTGCTCCAGTGACTGCGACAGAGTTACCCTCGAGATACACACACAAACGCCACGTTGGTCTTCATTTAAAATTCAGTTAATTTCTGTCCGCCCTTAACCACACCTGGAGTACCCAGCATCGTGATAAATCGTTCAGCGGTGTTCTCGAGTCATTACCGCCAACGCTCAGAAGCGGCGATGCTAATAGTCGTCATTAGCTGCGAACGCACCGGAAAGTAGGCTAAAATGAGACCACATGAGACCCATATGGATTTCTTGCCTAATCCCACAGGAATATACGAAAAACGTGTTACTGTTTTAACATTAATTTTGTGGCGTACATCAGGCCTACTGCAAGATCTAGACGAAATGCGAGAGTAGGAACTGTAAACAGAAATATATTATTATTGTTATATATAAACTCATGTGAGGTTAACAGCTGACAAAACACAGTAATCAAGATAAATTTCAGCCATTAATATTAAAAACCATGGACGTACGCTGGCAACAAGACAGGAAATAAACGTATAAACGTAATATTGAAAAGCGTTCGCGTAACCACTGTTGCCGTGGAAAAGCAATAGGTGTTACGTATTTTTGAGTGTGTGTCTGTAGTATTAGTTATCCAGCACACAAAGCGCATGCGCCGTATTATATTGTCATTTGTGGCCTGTCTGGCTCTAAATATTTTTCCACATTATCTCATAAATGGCACGATTTTCAGAAAAAAAGTTATTGAATATAAAATGTGTGTTTTGATTTCCTCTACAACTTTTGTCTGAAACATTTCTCATTCTAAGAAGAACTCATCGAGATATAATAAATGTACGTAGGTCTTCATATAAAACACTATTATTCTTGTCAGATTTGAATCAAACTTGAACTTTATCGATGGATTTTCGAAAAATTTCATGAAAATCCTTACAGTAGAAGCCGAAGTTGTTCCATGTGGACAGGCGGACCGACAGACACAACTAAGCTGACACTCGCTTTTCGCAATTCTGCAAACGCAGTTAACACCCCGTGTAACCAGCAACGTCCAAAAATATAAAAGAATGTCATATAAATTTGAATTGGATACATCCGGCCTACATTCTTCTTACGGCCCTGCACAGTCTGAAGGTTTCTTTCGATCGTGTCCACATTCTACTTTAGCTCAGACGCCGAGCGTTCGTATTAACCATGCTGGCTGCTCTTATGGCTAACACGAGCACTTCGCCACTGGTGGAAAACTGGTTGAACACATGCTTACAAATAGGTGGGTTCTCGTACCGCGGTGCTAAAATACGAACACCCTGACAGCTGGGTAAATGTATGCAAGCAAGGTTTATAAGTGTCTGTTCAAAACATTTTCCATCCAGTTTTAACCGCGCCAGTCCGACTAACAAGGTGCAGTCATGCTGTGGAGCTACCCGTGTAGGCTTTCCTTTTTGCGTCGAAGTACTCCGCAGAAGACACTGCGGACGCACAGCAGCCTTGAGGCTTACTGTGCAACCCTGTGACGAAGATGATTCGTTTGTCCTTGTAATGGAGCACGAGCGGAAAGAAACTGACAGGGGAAAACCGAAGTACTCGGGAGAGGGGGGGGGGGGGACCTGTCCCAGTGCCACTTTGTCCACCACAAATCCCACATGGACTGGCCAGGGATCGAACCCGGGCCTCAGCGGTTAAAGGCTGGCGACTAACCGCCTTAGCCATGGCACGGTCTACCCGTGTAGGCTTACTTTCAACCGGAAGATGGAAACAGTATGTCCCTCCGAAACGTCAGTAACCACATGGTGGCATAACCCCAGGACCGCACGTCTGAATCTTCACGTCGGATCACATACCTGTCCGTATCCGGGCTGTAGTTTCCTCGAAAGCCGCGTCTTCCCGCGTTCTCCTTGTCGTGATTAGAACTTGGCCTGTCTCGGGGCATGAACTCCTCAAGTCGGTCAACGCAGACGCATTCCGTGTGGTTATTGAATACCAACTTCTCTACGGTCGGACCGCCTCTGGACCGCGAAATGCCGGAAGTTCTGAGCGTCGTTGTCTGTAAAAACAAAGCAAAACATAGGGTCATTTGGAACACTGAAACTGGGTTTAGACTAATCCTAAAATTTACTATAAAAATCTAACCCTCCTTCACCCACCATTATACGTTAGAATTCAAACTCGCTCGTCGTTAGGAATAGGAGAAGGTGCCAGCAACAAAAAGCAGCGGAAAGTAACCTCCCAGTGGTGACAGTGTGTGGCCAAAAAGGACGAACTCTTTCCACTGTAACATAACGTACTGCAAATATACGGAAGAAGGCACGATGTGCTATTCCATCTTATTGGAAGTAAACGCTTGTATAACCCATCCCTCCGGATTTATAACAATCTGCATACATAACTACAACATCTATTGCTTTTCCATGGCAACAATGCTTACGTGAACGCGCCTCAGTACTTTCCCGTCTTGTAGTTTTAAACAACGAACAGTGTAGATGTCCCAAAACAGCATGGCTCCAAACTAAATTATCTGTACTGCAAATATCACTGAACGTAACGTTTGTCTCATCCACAGAGAACCATGTTTTCATACACCCGGTTCATTTTGCCACGGATCCCCGTTTGACTGTGCCTTTCGGCGGTTAATCCGTACGAACGAAGGAAATGGCATTTGGATGCCGTCCAAAGTAATATACGTAATTCTTATGACAGAGGACAACCTCCTTCCACGCAATCCTGACGTTCGCTTGCATAATCGCATTACCATGACACTGTAAGCTTTCCTGCTTCTTCATTTATATTCATTCAAAACACTAACTCGAACACAATGTACAACTTTAATAGAATTCGTCCCGCTGTGTCTTTGAAATAATCAAAACAATACAATATTAAAACGTATATGTAAGTACAAAAACCGTCAGATAGCCAACAATATATGTTTATTATTATATATAGACAAAAAACAGCGACAAGTTTCGGCCGCATTCGGCCATCATCAGGCTCAAATTCAAAAACTAGTATTAGCAAAACTCTAGATGAGTGAAAGGAGGGCAATCCGATATTTATAAAGTGCAACCACCACAATATAGAAGACGACTATACAATCCAACAATAGACAACAATAGACAACATCCATCAATAATTTTAGCTACTTTTATCCATTCTATTTTACACTGCATTACGCCAATACATGTCACATTTTATACTGTAAAAATGAAGGCCTTCACCCCCTCTCACTCATGTACAGTTTTTGCTAATACATACATTTGAATATATGCCAATTGGGACAATGAATACCAAAAAAATATATACATAATATTAATTTTATTCTTATTTTTATCTACTACTCCCTAATTTGCTTAATACAGTTTTATTGCAATACTAATATCGTAACGTGGGATCCCACAAAAAACGAAAATAAAAATCAATATACAGTAATATTAGTTGCATTTTACCTGAAAGGCTGTATATGGCCTCATGCTGGATTACTGTAATCCGAAACTTGTAGCGTTTTCTGAGAATACAGCCGCACCCGATTATAACGACACTGTTTTATATAACACCTCGCCTATAGCGTCAGATATTCTGTGGTACCAAGTAATTCCTCACCGTTTACCATAACATTATTCTGCTCCGTTATAACAACACTCGTTTAATAACGACACAAAATACTCAGTCCCATTCATTAGGTTATAACCGAGTTCAACTGTATTTCCGCAACCACGCAGTAACTTAACGAGCAGACTGGGAAGGAGTAGGATGTGGTACGGAATCAGGATCTCTCTGTCACATCCTATTTCAGCTGTCACAGATTAGGCTGAACGCTTCAGAATTAATTGACATATTAAATTCCCATAGACAACTGACACGATCCTTCGGGTGGGATATGCATCGGTACGTAAAGACATCTAAGCCAGGCAAAACAAGAGAGGCCACATACGTGTAATGTAACACTCAGGCGCGTCTGCGTAACCACTGTTGCCGTGGAACAGCAGTACCTGTTAATGACTGGTGTCGGTATTCTTGCCTTAGTTATCCGGCGTGTAACTCACAATTTCTCTGCGCCGTATTATACTGTCATCTGTGGCCTGATACTGTCATCTGTGACCTCTCAGGCTGTAACACATTTTTCGACATTATCTTATAAATGGCATGATTTTCGCAAAAAGGTATTCAATATGAAATGTGTGTTTTGATTAACTTTTGCCTGACATATTTCTCATTCTAAAATAATCCCACGAGATATTATCATAAATGTACACAGGTCTTCACGTAAAGTAGCCCTTATTCTTGTCAGATGTTAATGAAACTTGAATTTTCTCCACATATTTTCGAAAAATATTCAAATTTCAAATTTCATGAAAAGGCGTCCACTGGGAGCCTGGGTGTACCACGCGGACAGACGGACAGACATGACGAAACTAAGTCACTTTTCGAAATTTTGCAAACGCGCCTAAAAACGCATAAATACTTCCGTACTCCGGGTGGTATTCGAAATTCAGACTGTCAGCGTTCGATGGTTCCAAGAACTGCACGCTCCCTGGTTTGGGCGGCCACGAACTGTTAGAACTCCCATCTGTAATGTCGAATGGTAGGCCAGGTAAATAACTTGGAAATTATTTGGTAGACAGCAGTACTTCCCCCTATTTACCTGGAAAGACTACGAAAAACAACGAAAAACCTTACATTACCCTATCTCACAGCCGATACCTGAACCCCGGACCTGCCAAATGCAAAGCAACTACACCGTAACGTTCGATGCCTCCCCCTGTTTCCGTCTTCAAAGAGTTTGTAACTGAAAATACAGTAGAACCCGGTTATAATGACTTCGGTTTAAGAGACACCTCGTCTATTACGTCAGATGTTCTGTGGTACCAACTAATTTCTCAGTGTTTATAACGACAAAAAATATTCAGCCCCTTTCATGACGTTATAACCGAGTTCGACTGTACATCAGTCGTTCCAATATAAAATTCGTGTTCCTGATGAAGAAATTCGCAGGAAAGCAACATGACGACAGAGGCGTCGTAGGGTTTACGTCTCTACGTTACGAAGACTCTCTACAGGATGCACATGACACGACAATTTGTAGGCTACTGCCGTGTGAATTCTGAAACACAGACACAAGATGGGTCATCACTTTCAAACTGACTTTCGTATGCTTGTCGTCAACGGACAGACATGCCTGGTTTTACGATTCTTTGCCTGCGCTTGACCACCTCAGCGGATTTAACCTTTTAAAGCCTAGCGGTAACTTTACGTACCACCAGGTTTAACATTCAAAAATTCTACGTGGTGCCCACATTGCGTTTATGTGTTTTGTACGGATCTCAGAACAAACAGAAACTTTTGCCTTATAAAATATTAAGAGATTTGGTTTTATAACCGAAGTGGAGAGTGTTTACAGCGCGGTACGCACTGAGTCCTTATATAAAACAGATACGCTGCGTCTTTAAAGCGCTAATTTAGCCTTTCGGAGATGTAAATTCTGGATCCAAATTCTGAATTACCTAATCAGTATTATCAACGCCGCTTCACTTTATGGTTTAGTCCAAAATCTAAATATTCATCACGTAAATTTTGAGATCACTTGCTGAAACAACTCAACGCCAAGGACCGGTCTGTCATCCATAATTTAGTCGGTCACGTTGTCTGTTATGCGCACGCTCGTATACGAGATCACACAGACTGGGCGTCCTGTTTATATTGCTTGCGGTAGTTGTCAAGTGAGGATTTTGGTACTTCTAATTGCAGCTCAGACCACCGCCGTCATAAAGAATTTTGCGGTGGCCAAGTCGAATCGAGGGCATACTCTGTAAGAACTTAATTCAATTGTTTTCATCATCCATTAGCAACCTCATGTTATACAGAGTGGAGTGTTCACTTTGTCGTGTCTCTGAGCACAACAGCTTAATCGCATAAAAAGCCTGCTTCTTCCGGCATATTAGAGTACTTCCGAGACACTGTAAACTGAACTGTATGAGAAAAACGGACACAAACTCCCAGTGGATTCAGAGTTCCTATGAGATGAAGCGTAACAGTTGCACCGCTCAGGAACAAGATAAACTGTACCCTCTGTTGGTACTAACAGATGTTTTTATGTTCAAATGATACACATTTGTGGAAGTTATATTCTTGGTAACCCTCTGAAATACAGTGGTAATTACACGTGCCACACGCTTTAATATTAAAGGGCTCTGAGTTTTGTTCACAGAGTGTATTTACTGTATGTTCCATATGATTCTCAAAATAAACAACAATTATTTCGCTAAACAGCATTTAACCCTTTAAAGACGGAACGTATCTGTTTTATATAAGGACTCAGTGCGTACCGCGCTGTAAACACTCTCCACTTCGGTTATAAAAACCAGTCTCTTCATGTTTTATAAGGCAAAAGTTGCTGTTTGTTCTGAGATCCGTACAAAACACATAAACGCAATGTGGGCACCGCGTAGAATTTTTTGATGTTAAACCTGGTGGTATGTAAAGTTACCGCTAGACTTTAAAAGGTTAACTGGTTGGTCTTGGTAAAGGAAACAGTGTTTACTGTGGGGTATGACCTTAATTTGTAAATAACAAGTTAAATAAAATTCGTGCTTCGAAGGGATATAATTCTTGGTGGTAAGCGGCCGCAATTTTTACCGCATGATCAGTCTCAAGTGTGAATAATTGGCAGCCACAGGGACTCAGATGGACAGGAAGAGTACTGAATGTCCGGCAGGGAACTGATCATAAGGCGTTATTAAAGCAACACAGGTTTTAGCTGTCAAAGGTCAGATAGATCTACAATGGGAGGAGGAGAGGCCACGGCCAACATGATGCCTTATATGGCCAGTGGGGCAAAGTCCCGGTCACACACGTGGGGAGAAACTGCGATATAATACTCGTACGTTACATTATGCAAACCCCACCTCTCTGTGGACACGTAAGATGAATCGAGATAGCATCGACAGTAGTAAAATGTTACAGAAAACTCTCTGACACCGCATAGGTTTGGCCAAGTCATGATGAAACTCGTCGTTGGCGGCGGCGGCGGCGGCGGCGGCGGGGGGGGGGGGCACGGAGGGTTCACAAGCATTAGGATTACAGACACCTTTCCGTCTTACTTTTTTACAGCTGCGCAGACCTGCTACTGACCTGAGAAGGAAATTTTTACACGACCTGACGACTGCGCGGCACTTTAAAAAGTTATTTTTTGTAACATGCACAATAAGAATATTTACAACGAAAACTGAAAAATTCAAGCTGCGCGGCAACAATTCAGCGTGCGCGGTAGCATTTCAGTTAACTGCTTGACCGCGCACCCGCGCAGCTCAGAGGCAATACTGATTACAGGTTACATAACAACGGTGGAACTGCCGCTGGGATGGCGGATCATGTGAGATGTTAATATTGGTCTAGCCTATATATATTATTATCAACCGCAACAAACATTTAATAATATCAACCATAAATGCTACATGTTTCGGTCCTTAAGCACCATCATCGGACATTAAAATACAGGAAGTAAATATGCTGATAGGAGTTTTAAAATTTGTGAGACGTCTCAATATTTATTGATATTATTAAAAGTCTGTTGTGACTGAGGGTAATTTATGTACACAAACATTAACCCTTTAAAGACGAAACGTATGTTTTATATAAGGACTCAGTGCGTACCGCGCTGTAAACACTCTCCACTTCGGTTATAAAAACCAGTCTCTTAATGTTTTATAAGGCAAAAGTTGCTGTTTGTTCTGAGATCCGTACAAAACACATAAACGCAATGTGGGCACCACGTAGAATTTTTTAATGTTAAACCTGATGGCATGTAAAGTTACCGCTAGGCTTTAAAAGGTTAAACTGTCACAGCACGAAGGGATGGGTTCCACTACGAAGTACGTTCAGAATCAAGTATAAAACTCCTACATGTTTCGGCACAGAGGTGCCATCATCAGGGCTTTACTCTCAGCAGCAGATTATAACGCCAGCACGCTGGTCTAGGTATTAGGTTGCAATTTTACATATTTTGTTAAACCACACAGCTGCGTTGGTCTTACAAAGCCTTTCCTTTGTGTTTTTATAGTTGCAGACGGCTTTTGCTTGTTGAACGTTTGCAAATGTTGTTAATCATACCAAGGATGTTCTTATAATTAACACACCAACCAACTCAGGCACATAATAAGCTACATTCAGAAGCAGAACAGTCCTACATGTTTCGGCACCCGTATACCGTCGTCAGAGAATTATTCTGCACAAAGCAGCATAAGGCCAGCACACTTATGTATGTACTGTGCCGCCAAGCGGGGCATGTAGGAGTTTTATACTTGCTTCTAAACGTATTTTGTTTGGTGCATACTCATCACCAAATATTATTCGGGTAATCAAATCGAGAAGAATGAGATGGGCAGGGCATGTAGCACGCATGGGGAAAAGAGAGGTGCATACAGGATTTTGGTGGGGGGACCTGAGGGAAGGCGACCACTTGATCGACCCAGGAGTAGATGGGAGGATAATATTAAAATGGCTCTTCAAGAAGTGGGATGGGGGCATGGACTGGATTGAGCTGGCTCAAGATAGGGACATGTGGCGGGTTCTTGTGAATGCGGTAATGAATCTCCGCGTTCCATACAATGCGGGTAATTTCTTGACTAGCTGAGAAACTGTTAGCTTCTCAAGAAGGCGTCTGCTCCATGGAGTTAGTCAGTCAGTCAGTCAGTTAGTTAGTTAGTTAGTTAGTTAGTTAGTTAGTTAGTTAGTTAGTTAGTTAGTTAGCATAGTTGGTTGACGTATTAATTACAATAATATGCACGGTACGAATAACATAAGATTCCATTAAAAAAGAATCACGTGAGGTTGAGGTTTCACGAAGCTTGAAACACTCTGCACTACGCACCCGTGGCCTACTTTACGTATCACACCGTCATGCTAGAGGAGGCGTTGTGGCCTACAGCAAAATTGTTTGGTGCGCAGGACTACTGCCTCGGTTTATTCGGTAGTGTCATACAAACTGCGGTCGACATAAGATAAACAGCGCCGAAAAACGCCTAGTATTTTATGGGTCTTAAACTTCGTTTGTCATCCACACAGGCGAATACGGGTTTAAGATGAATAAGATTACTGTGGCGAAAAAAAGTAAATGGAAGTAACAGGATGTTGAAAGGGGGGAAAAAAAATCTGTACCATGAAGGTGCATCTATACTGTTTAACCCCCCAAATAACGCTGGAGTTTAAATTCCAACATCCGCCCAACGCGGAAGGGTTTTAAATTTATAGAACACTCAAGTGCTTTCACATTCATTGAAGCACTGTCAAACGCCAACCACACATTTACTACAAAACAATACCTTGATAACACAACACGCTGCGTCAGGCTTTTGCCTTTTGTAGCTACAAAAGGCAAATATTTTAACCCAACAGTTGTTAACAGTAACCTGTACAATACTTCACACCTAGCATACGGTTTTAAACAAAACATATTTACTTTCGGATCATGCAGCATGTAAACAGAAAGCAACGGGTTGACGATACCGGAGTTGAACCCTTGGACAGGCCCTGAGGGTTCCAGCAGGTTGAGCCTACCAGAGTTCCAGACAATCGGCATATGAAGGTGGTAAGGCTATCACAACCCGACGTCCTACCCCCAGGAAATATTCCTGGTACTCATTTCTGTTAGAAGCTGGAAGGGTTAAAAATTCCAATGGTACCATCGGGGAATCGAACCCGCGACCTTCCGGCTTGTAGCGCAGTGCCTCAACCAACTGTGCCACCGTCATCATCACTTCTGAACTTTCCGCCCCTATAAACAGCAGATACTTTCTTCACCAGATGCACCACTATTAGCTTCTCAACAAAGCTACGTTGCGGAGCCATTGCGTGCATAATCTGCTGTTTAAAAAAAAACTGGTTCAGAATCATGTCCAATGGCTAGTTTGGTATTAGCGCTACTGAGTCTCTACGACCCCAAAGTTTGGTTCAATAAACGTTCCATAAAGACAACTGAGCAGCACGACGCAGCAGTGATTGAAGAATGCGTATAATATTTCATATGGTACATGCTAAAGCAATTCAGCTTCTTCAGTTAACATTAATCATGTCTTGTCTATCCGAAGCACACATTCAGATACACAAAAGGGAACACACAATATAGAACATATCCGTCACTATGACGACTGTTTTCAAAATGGAAAGCTAAGAAAAAGAACTACCTCAGCATTACCTGTCAGAAAGAAAACGCACATTAATAACACATGTCACTGGTTTCGTACGAAAACATGTACATACAGACAATTTGAAACGCCATGATAACTAAATCCATGCTGCAGAATCCTGCATACACTAAGAGTCGTGCGACTGGCCAAAAGATCTCCCGCCTTAACCTTTTAAACCTAGCGGTAACTTTACGTACCACCAGGTTTAACATTAAAAAATTCTACGTGGTGGCCACATTGCGTTTATGTGTTTTGTACGGATCTCAGAACAAACAGCAACTTTTGCCTTATAAAACATTAACAGGCTGGTTTTTATAACCGAAGTGGAGAGTGTTTACAGCGCGGTACGCACTGAGTCCTTATATAAAACAGATACGCTTCGTCTTTAAAGGGTTAAACACAGCCTCGAAGTTCACTGCCACACAACACCACATTCATTCCGCAGTCTGTCTTCCGACACGTCTATAGCCTCTGCCAAAACGAGTTCTCCACAGAGTGCGATCCAGTGCCTTCCTCTTTCAGTTTCAAGTATCCTCGTCTTCCTTAAGGTCATCCAGTAGCTGCTTACGTCTTCTTCCTCGTCTTCCCATCACTTCTAAACTTCCATCTTTCCTTATATAACCTGTTTTACAAGGCAGTTCCTACACAAGATCTGACCCACCCAGTTAGCCTTCCTTCTTTTTATTGTATGTAGGGACATTCCTGTCTTCCTTGACTCTATGTAATATTTCTTCATTTCTCAAACGACGATGCAGGCGAGCTTCTCCGTCCTTCTCCAGCACCACATTTCAAAACTTTCCAGGTATTTCTGATCTACTTTCCGAAGTGTCCACGTTTCAACACCATACAAAGCTATGCTCCAAATGTAGCACTAGTTTCTTCCATAAATTTAAGTCCACTTTGCTGGTGAAAGGACTCTTCTTCATGTTGAATGCTAGGTGCCAGCATTCAACAAGACCGCGCGGCCAACGGGATGGGGTTTATTTATGTCACAAAACTCAATATTCTAATTTGCTTTACAAAAATAATACACACAACCTGTACACATAATTGTGGTGTACTGTACCTCGTTACGCTACAAGGCATTCTTCCTTCTGTGACACTACAGCCGAACTGGGGACTAGGCTGCCTCGTTTATAACATTTCTAAGATCGCACAAAATTAGAAACACACAGCCGGTAGAATTCCTCTGAACGAGTGATCAGCTGGTTGCAGAGGCCGCTACCTACACAACACACAACACAAAACGCGACACATCCACATTCTCAGCGGGATTTGAACCCGCGATACCAGCATTCAAGCGGCTGCAGACGTACAACTGACATCGCACAGCCACAGGTATGGTGCCCAATCCGGCACAACACTCACTACAATTAATAAACTGCAAAGTGTTTGTACGGACGCATGTCATCCACGGCACAATAATCATCGCAGCACCTGCAACTGACATTGTTGTGTCCATATATACCCGACGATCAGACGATGGTGTCGAAACATGTTGCAATTCCACAAAAATAAGACTGTTTCTATAATTAAATGCAGTCGAACTCGGTTATAACGTCATGAAAGGGACTGAATATTTTGTGTTGTTATAAACGAGTGTTGTTATAACCGAGGAGTGTAATGTTATTGTTAACAGTGAGGAAGTAATTGGTACCGCTCGAATTCTGATCTGTATAGGCGATGTGTCGTATAAATAGATGTCGTTATAAACGGGTTCGACTGTACTTATGTTTGACTTTATTTCTCATTATACTGTTCTCCCCCAGCTTCTGTGTGTGTGTGTGTGTGTGTGTGTGTGTGTGTGTGTGTGTGTGTGTGTGTG
>BLKM01000769.1:1355525-1468790 GCA_013340265.1 Coptotermes formosanus | reverse complement strand
GACCGCAGAGAGTTCACGCCTCCAAAAACAACGCAGCACACAGTCAACAGCACATTCTCACTCAACTATAAAGTGCAACCTTAGTGTAACGATAACAAAAAGTTCTCCCTGAAGATGACCCATTAGGGTCGAAATATGTAGGAGTGTTACAACTGATAATAAAACTCTCTTTGTGCATTTGTTGGTGATTAGTGTTCTTGTATAATATAGTGCACGGACATGGAACACATTAAATTCGATAAATTATTACCCAGGCAACATGTTTCGAACACTCTTGGTCATCTTCACGCCATATACCATCATAAAAAGTAGAAATACAATGTGTTAAATAACTGACATCTCACCATTTTTGTAGACGATATCTGTTCTTTTATACATCAAACTCTGGTTACTTTTCATTCATAAATCGAAAACGACAAAATTTACGGCACACGCTGTATATGGCATACCATTTTATAGTTTGGCTGTATACAGCTTCGAGCTCCGTGTATTAGGCAGGTGGTCGTTCATTTCGTAAAACTAAATATAAAAGTCGTGACAGTGGGAAAGGAGTGGGTGCGGGAAGTATAGTTTTTAAGGTTAAGTGTTTCGTTTGTTTTATACCTCTCCGTTCGGCTTAGAGGTCAAAGATACAAGAAAACTTAACTTGTTAAGTCAACGTTGGAAATGAGTTTACTGCACTTATAACGGATTTCGAATTTCGGACTTCTCGTTCGGGCATTCCTACTTACTGTCCTGGTAACAAGCGCGTCAGTATTTCATTTAAGGCTATCACACCCGATAAAATAGGACAAGTGGCACCCGTGGGAGATCAGAGAAACGCACACGTACTTTGGCTGCAAAATCTGAAGGAAAGAGACCGTCTGAAAGAACCTGAAGTAGGTGAGAAGATAATATTAAAATGGTTATTAAACACCATAGAAGGGCACGAATTAGATTAACCTTTTAAAGCGTAGCGGTAACTTTACATACCACCAGGTTTAACATTAAAAAATTCTGCGTGGTGCCCACATTGCGTTTATGTGTTTTGTACGGATCTCAGAACAAACAGCAACTTTTGCCTTATAAAACATTAAGAGACTGGTTTTTATAACCGAAGTGGAGAGTGTTTACAGCGCGGTACGCACTGAGTCCTTATATAAAACAGATACGCTTCGTCTTTAAACGGTTAAAATGACTCAGAATATGACTCAGTTTCGGGCTCTTGTGAATACAGTAATCGACTCTTATGTTCCACTAAACGCGGGAAATATCCGATACAATGAAGCGTGTCATGAATGACTCTCCAGGATCGAGTTATTTACTTCAGTTCGTTGTGAGCAGCTATGAATCCTGTCCTATTGGCACGACATTTTTCAAAAACATGGTTTTGCAACGTTCTGTCTGACACAAATTCTTAACGAACAACAACCTTTCTTAGCATGTCACCATTGCTTACGCCAGAACATTTCAATTACTGTAGGTGTGCTATTTAACAATAGTGTCAATTACTGAGATTATACGCCGTCGGTGATGGACGAATGAGTATGGGGCATTGGTGTAATGATACTGACAGAGTAAAAACCGAAGTACTCGGAGATAAAACCTGTCTCAGCGCTACTCTGTCCACTACAAATCACACATGGACTGGCCTGGTATGGAACCCGACCCCCTGCAGTGACAGGCAGTCGACTAGCCGGCTTCCTTCAATTGTGGGACGCCCCATCATCATCTAAACCACACGACACCGAACAGAGTATCGGCGGATGAATGGACCTCACAAAGTGCACTGGCATCATGAAGGAACAAAAATGTTGGCTGTAGATGACATTTTCCAGAGCTTCGAACACTCATACGGTAGTCTTCTGGGTTATGGCAAAGTGTGGTCCGGTACATCCTGATTCCTTGTTCTAACAGAAAGAAGCATTACGACACTCCAGAACACTGTAGTCACCTACAGGGCTACACGGTGTCACAATTAGAAACATCGCATTATAATATCAATTATAAAATTAGAGCACAGCTTTGTGCGGTGCTGAATCTTAAACACTTGGGAAAGTAAATCAGAAATACCTGGAGAGTTTTGACATGTGCTGGAGAAGAAGGGAGAAGATCAGTTGGACCGATCGTGTGAGAAACGAAGAAGCATTACACAGAGTCAAGCAGGAGAGGAATATCCTACATACAATAAAAGAAGAAAGGCTAATCAGAGGGGCACACTTGCATAGGAACCGCCTTATAAAAGACGTTATTGATGGAAAGATAGTGGGAAGGATACAAGTGACGGGACGACAAGGAAGAAGACGCAAGCAACTACCGGACGCCCTTAAGGCAAAGAGAATATACTGGAAATTAAAAGATGAAGCACTAGATAGCAGTCTGTCGAGAAGTAGCTTTCGCAGAGACTGTGGACCTGTCGTGATACAGACTACAGAATGAATGACCAGGAAGCCCTTCCAGGGGCAACAAAATTGGAAGACTGGCGACCCTTGATGTGGAGAAAACAAAACCCCCTGTAGCATATGAAACAGTTCCGACCTTCAGAAGTACCGCGCCTAACATAATAATACCTGTCTCATCTTCACGAAGGGGGACGCATTCCGTATTCTCATTATCATGCACGCCCCACATATCAAACTATAGTGACAGATGGAAGGACCGTAATATGAGACCAACGTTCACCATGCAATCCGTACGTCCCCCTCAAAAATTTAAAAACTTAAAATTGTAGCTGTATAGGCTTACGTCACAGAGGTACGTCAAAATTCTGTATAGGACACAAGGAAGATGCTGAACGTGCCCTTCATCAAGAAATATTTTGCATTAACAAATACGCCCTGTATCTCTGGCCAGACTTGGCCACTGCTCGACACCCTGCCACATATAATAGCCAATGTTTGCGTCATTTCAGGCTTCTGCCACGGTGTAACTGGGATCTTTGTTCTTCTGTGGTGTTACGCAAAGAATATTGACAGGCTGTGCCGAAACGTCGGTAAGTAACTATCAATCTAAGCTGCGTAAGATCCCATTAGAGCGAAGATTTCGGCGCATATTTGGTTTATATTGCCACAGCAACACATTCTGCCCCCCCCCCCGCCCCCGCCACTCTCCTGCCCCAGCCACTCTTTCATGAACGTTAATAAAAAATTTCGACGTATAATTCTTCTATAAGAGGCCGCCAACGGACATGCTAAGGGTCAGTTTTATTGTACGTAACATAAAAACTAAACATCTTTACGGTCTTAATGGGTTTTATTGAAGAGTAAATCTGAGGTAATTTGACTCAATACGTACATAACGACGAACAGGCGTCATATATATTAGGTTGGTTAGTGATGTTTAACGTACGATCACGGCCGTATAGTAGGGTAATCACTACTTCGATTCGTAATCGCTTGGAAGAGGTAAAAAAAACACGTGCCGTGGGCTTCGTTATTTTGTTTGGCCACGCTCAAAAGCAGTTGCGAAAACCGACTACAAATCGGACACAAGCAACAGACACTGCATACAAGGACGTGCGTACATCCCTTTATAACAATACGCCGCCGACATTAGGCTTTGTACCTGAGACAGTAATATATTCTAGTGGAAGTACGAGCTGAGGCCGAAGAAAAAGTTGACGACAAATATAACCGAGATAAGTATAAGACAGGCCTATATGATTTCTTGTCGTGATCATGATCGATTGCAAATCCGTTCCTACGTCACGGAGATCTTTAACGTGAAAAGGTACATTCAAAATACACGCCTCTTCAGTGGGTTTCCTGAAAACATCACAAATTTAGAATCCAGAGACAATATAACGAATGTGCCAGAAATCTCACGCGCTGCGGACACTTACTAACTTTTTTGTAATTTGCTTCCTCATTGGGTTACGTAACAGTTCCGTCGGTAGTGTGGTTGGGCACAGGCTGAACAACCGGGGTTCCACACTCGCCCGACACAGAGATTTCTCACTCCCCATCACGCCCGCAATTCTGGGCCCCAATCAGCCCCTTAATCAACTCATACCGAAGTTTTCTTCCTCACATAAAGCGACCTGAGAGTGAAACTGACCACTGACCTCTATCTGGTGTCCAGATTAACTATGCGTGCAGCAATACCTGCGATATTCCGTACGTCCTCGTGGCGTGGTGATTTACGTAGAAGGGTATTGAAACGTTACAAAATATACAGATTGGTGGGTTATGAACCAGGGGCCGCAAGCTGCACATGCCTCGTTGCGGGAGTTCCCAGAGCACAGCCTGTATATCGGCATTACCGTCTTAGTGTTGTGAACCCGATCACTGCCGACAGCTCAAAATCTGACGTCATTCAGACAGGTGGAATTCTTTCTGCGTGACAACGTCAGACTGAAATGTGAAGACTTTTCTTTTATGGCTTAGGAGTCTTCCAACGCCTTAAAAATCCGATCAGCCACATGAAAGAACAAATGGTTATCGGCTTTGTGCCACGCGTCCATCAAACACGAGACAGTCCGTCACCATCGCGACGAGACGTTCGCTTCCACTTTCCGCGCTTTGAACAGTATCATTCTCAGCCCGTTCCAAGTACACAGTGACAAAAGATCAGGTTAAATATGAAACACAACAAATAGAAATGTTTCAAACGATTCCCAGTACTTCGGAAATATGAACTCTGTAGGAGGAGGAGGAAGGGAAAAGTGGAGGAGAATATAGAGGAGAATGGGAAGAGGGGAAGGAGGAGAAGAGGAGGAGGAGGAGAAGAAGAAGAGCACGGAAAATACCGGCCCCTAATTAAAGCGATCTGCTTGTAACATTCGCGGC
Organism: Coptotermes formosanus; assembly: GCA_013340265.1. Taxonomy (NCBI): domain Eukaryota; kingdom Metazoa; phylum Arthropoda; class Insecta; order Blattodea; family Rhinotermitidae; genus Coptotermes; species Coptotermes formosanus. Next base: position 1,464,024 of record BLKM01000769.1, on the reverse strand, counting down.
TGCCACACAGGCACAATACTGGGAAGGATGATTAACTAACCACATGGAGAAGAGACCTTCTTGAGAAGCTAACAGTTTCTCAGCTAGTCAAGATATTCCCCACATTTTATGGAACCCCGAGGTTCATCACTGCATTCACAAGAGCCCGCCACCTGTCCCTATCCTGAGCCAGCTCAATCCAGTCCATGCCCCCATCCCACTTCTTGAATACCCATTTTAATATTACCCTCCCACCTACGCCTGGGTCTCCCAAGTGGTCTTCTTCCCTCAGGTCTCCCCACCAAAATCCTGTATGCACCTCTCTTTTCCCCATACGTGCTACATGGCCCCGCCCATCTCATTCTGGAAGGATGATTATTACAGCAATAACAACTTTACTCTCCCCTCGCCCCCGCATATAGCACGCACGCACGCACACATGCCTATACTTACACACACGCATATTTACGATTATGGAAAGAGATATAGCTCTTCCCAGCGACGTCCATGCCAACTCTGGGCCCCACCCAGTTTCTTACCCAGTGCATACCGCGGGTATTTTCCCGTGAATTAAGAATGCATGGAGTTATACCTTCACTCTACCGTTCGTGTTGATGTTGCGGTGCCTAATTAACACACAACCTGTAACAGGCTGAATGCAAAGCTCGAGTGGGTAAGAGTGTGGAATGGTGGAAGGTAGGGATGATGCGACAAAGCAAAGGAAGTACGAAAAAAGGCCAGAAAAATAAATAAATGGATGAAAACAGAAAGATACGTACATATCGATATCCAGAACAGTATTTTACATTAACTAAATGCCTGGACTTCATCAAACCAAAACTTCCTGTTTTCTCCTCGTTATACGACGCACCAATACAACCAGTTTTATTATTAACCGATTCACCCAGGTCGCACTGAAATACAACCACGGTTCTCGCAGTACCAAAACAAATTACATCCATTAAGGTCAGATCAGCGATGTGAAATATACACGGACACTTATGTTACTGTTGTTAAAAATGGTAACAGTAGCCGAAACTTGTAGCTGATTCGTTGAACAGTAAAGTTGTGTTTTGACTAAAAACCTGCATGTTTAGTTTGCCGTAAACACAACACGGGTAACTCTTATTAAGACTATTTCCCCTTACAGACTGCTTGCATTCCCGTATTGTTTAGAATGGCCATTTCAGTTAGGGCTATAGTAAATTGGGCTGATGTCGCTGGAGAATCAGTATGATACGTTCTGTTTATTTTCAAACACGATGTGGTCGTCGTCACCTCCTCCTCCTCCTCCTCCTCCTCCTCTTCCTCCTCCTCCCCCCCCCCCCCCCTCCTTTAAACTCTCTTTGGGATGCAGGCATCACGCAGCTGCCGCTAGGTTCCCGCCCATGGGTCTAGCAGCACTGGCCGAACTCGCAACGTCTAGGCAGGGCACAGCCCGCTGCCGTTCCGCAGCTCTTAGTGTCTGCCGTGAGTATCTGAATCTAAAATAATTTCATTCATATCATTTTAAATAATATGCGTATCTCCTAACGAAAACTTTCACTCGAATATTTAGCTTATTTTTTCTCAAACTTTGTGGGAGGGCTGCAGTCCTTACGGACGCGCCGCCCCTGATGTTTGTTCATGTCCAGTGCGCTGTTCAGTGGCCCCCCCCCCCCCAACCCCAATTTTCACGCTTCTTTTGTAGTTGGGTCTGACAGGAAGCTAGTTAGCGACCGAACGTATCAACTGGTTTGGATGCAGGTATGCAAAACCTTTTATTCACAGGCAAATCGATCTGACGTACGCCATTCTTCCGCCGACATGTTTACACCTTCCACAAAATAATGACCAGTGTCTGGACTACCATTTGGCAGTTCTCTAAACGGCACTTACGTTCACGCAATAATTTCTGCGACGTCAACCACGCCTTCTCTGAAAATTCATATCGAAGCGTTCCCTTACATAGCACAGTCCAATGCAGGGGTATCCATAATGATCACCAGGTCCTTGACTTCCGTAACTACTTTTATACACAGTGGCGGGCAAGTCATCTGACACTCGATGTTTAACACACTGCTTCCAGTGTGTCTATGCCTTCTGGGCCACACTGTTTAGACGTCAGAATCGTGTACCTGAATTGGTTTAGGTGACTTGCAGTTATGTAACAATTCTTCATGTTCTGCGTTCGGTTCCACGCTATCAGCGACCGTTCTATGACTGACTCCAGGGACCAGTCCTGCCAAAGGAGCCAACTGCCGCTCAGCCAGCACAGAAATTCGCCCATTTTTATGGACCACAGATTCACTACCATCTTCACAGAGGACACGCTCGTCCCTATTGTGAGCCAGATGACTCCAATCCACAGCCTCATATCACACGTTCCTATTACCTCCTTAAATGCTGTCCTGTCATCTACGCCTAGATCTTCCTGTTCGTATTGCTCCTTCGCGTTTTGCGACTATGGTTGCAATTCTCAGCGCTCCCATGCGTGCTATATCCCCAGCCACTCTTACGAGTATGTACATACATGTACCACATATGCCTAGAATTAGACAGCCTTCTGGATTACAGTCGCTCTTTATACGCTTACAGTCGCTCAGCTCGTTATGAAACTCATCACCCTTTATTAGAGTGTTAGCATGGGCCCCCCCCCCCCCCCCCCGCAGAAGGGGAAATACAAGGTACACACAAAAGAATGGTGCGATTTCAAAAGTTAACAAGAAATTTCTCACCTTACACAGGCACAACATACACCGTCAGCAGCGGTAACTGTCCAAGTTTCTCATGCGCTACCAGCAGTTCACTTCTCATGCTCACCGCGGGGCCAGTTTCCAAGATGGCGTCGCAGCAGGAGAAGGCGTTCTGTGTGCTCCGTTTTGAGGTGTCCAGATCTGCCACTCCGTTCGCCGGATCTAACACCATGCGATTTCTTTCTTTGGGGGTTCGTTAAAGACAGCGTTTACGTACCACCATTGCCCATGTCCCTCAAGGAACGTCGTGATCGGATAACGCATACACTGCAGACCATTACAGCGGACATGCTACACCGAGTCTGGGATGAATTTGATTACCGTGTGGATGTGTGTCGTGTGACCCAGGGTGCACACACTGAAGGACTGTGATTAACGCATGAGAAACTTGGACAGTTACCGCTGCTGACGGTGTACGTTGTGCCCGCGTAAGGTGAGAAATAAATTTCTTGTTAACTTCTGAAACCGCACCATTCTTTTGTGTACACCCTGTATAAGAAAAACATTCAAAAAACAAAACTCCGTTTGCTGGGATATCAGAGAACACGTCACCTTTCAATTACATTCAAAATCCGTGTATGTTTTGCGGACTCAAGTCCGTTCTGAAGCAGCGGTAATCCGTCTGGCTTGTTAAGAATGTAGTCCAGTCCTGCACCCAAACATGCCAAGACTTGGATTTCTCATTTTTGTTCTGCTACAGCAAGATCAAAGGCAGTTCGTTGGAGTCAGTGTTTGTTCAAACGATTTTTGTTGGAATCTTTCGCGCCAAAAGAGTTCAGGGTACGCTGTAAGGTTTCTTTGTGCTTTGTCATTTTCTGAAGTTGTTACGTTCTCTTCAGAATAACACCGTCATTGAGGTCTGTTGTTTCTTGGCAGTGGCGCGAAATCGTCTGCGGCAATCAACTGAATTGTGTAACAAGAAGTTTCCAAACGAAATATTATCACAGCCTCAGAATATTATGTCTTCTCCAAACAACGCTGAAAGTATAAAAACTACACCTCCGTCGCGATATGGATGAGATCTGCACTCTTCTGCGCGAGTAATATTGTACCGACGTTTCGGAACCTACCTCTCCATATTACGGGTGCTAGTTGTGTACCGACGTTTCGGGACACCTATGGGCCCATCTTCCGAGGAAGATTGGCCCGATACGTTGTTCTGAAACGTCGGTCCAGAGCTATCACTCCTCGGAAGATGGGACAGGTTGTTCCGAAACGTCGGTACAATACTACTCAACCCAGCGTAATAACCCAGAAGAACGCAGATCTCATCTGCACTGTAAATGCTCAAATGTATATCTCATTTCGTCTAATTTATTTGTGGCTTATTTAAAGATGTTCTCAGTAGCTCAAAATGTAATGCTGACCAAATTATTTTCGGGCTATCTACCGCGTCAACGACGAGTAAAAAAGGAACGTTAGGAAGGCCCCGCACGGTCCCCAACATCAAGGGTCGGCCCTGATGTCGGGGACAGGGCAGGTCTCCAAAACCTTCGTTTCTAAACTGCTGTTGAGATGCGTGATAACTCTAGAACAATTTAGTGAATGTGTTCACCGCGGAAGCTTACAGCCGTATAGAATACAAAGCATCGAATGACAGAATGATTAATGAGCGATGAATTGAAAAAGACGCGGAAGGACTGTGACTTCATTTGAGACTACAGCCACTCCCAGAATAATGCAATTTAAAAAAAAAAGACGTTAACTTTTTCAGCCGCACGCCGCATTCTCTCCTTGCCCGAAATGAAGGCGCAACGAGACGAAGCTGGTGGAAGGATACTGTTGGGTGATAACACATGCGGCGGGGCGATCATGCAGCTGCCGATCAAGGTTTGGATTTTAACTGGACTCGCTTGTATACACATACAGTTGGCCACATACACATTCAGTTCTGATTTGTGCAAAATTTGACTTGCGCCGGACCTTCCGGAACGTGACTTGCGTTAAGTCGGGGAGTGTCTGTATTCCGGTATTTTCCCGAAGGAACTGAGGAAAAAATAAAATATCATTCAAGATAACCACTCTCCGGTACCAGATTTGAACCCGAAACCACTCCTAAGACCAGTGAGCTTGCTATCCCCTTGACTCCGTTTAATCTTATTAAAGACGATAATTGTGAGAGCCGCCACTGCAAACGGCACATGACCAATGGAATGTCCCAGCAACAAGCCATCACGTATAACTGGAATTCCCCTGACCACAGATGATAAGCTGATGTTCAGGGCCGAGTTTCCAGCCAACTGCACAAATTTGGTTACAAGAGGGCTCTTCCTCAGTGACATCTTCCCAAAGCTTACACATGACGAGGTGTAATGAACCGTACGACTCAAGATACGGCCCAGTTGCGGGCTCCTCAGCATACTCTAATGTAATTTCGGGATCCATAAAAGGATGGGAATTTCATGACAAGTTCAGCGATTAATGCCCAAGAAGCATTCTTGCTCATTAAACCCTGTTCTTCTCATGATGCTATGCAACAGGGTAGGATATTTGGGGTATGACAGCTGTAGCCGTCCGCTTTTCGGCAAGTTCCCGTCTGGTCACGTGGTACATAATCCAACTGCGCCAAGTGTTCGGCGCTATTCGAACCACTCACTCGTCTTGGCGCAGTTGGTTGCGACACAGCGCTACAGCTTGGAAGGTTGCGGGTTCGATTCCCGATTGTATCATTGGAATTTTTCATTTACATAATCCTTCCGACCGCACTATGGCCCCGGGGTCGACACAGCCTCTAACAATAATGAGTACCAGGAATATTTCTTGGGGCGGGGGGGGGGGGGGGGGGGGGTTAAAAGCGGTGGGTGCCTCAACATCCTGTAAACCTCAGGTCCTGTCCAGACATGTACAGGGATGGCTTTACCTTTCATATGGACAGTGGGCTGCTTTCACGACAACGCGAGGATTAGTCACAAAAAAAGATGGAATAAACAACAACAAAAACTGGAGATCAATTTAATTTATACTGACGTGTGTACCGAATTCATCGTTCATAAACACGATTTGAGTTTCTCACACAACACAGGCAAACAGAGAAACAACAAAAAATTAAACTTCAAAATATATACCGGACTCTCGCTAATGGCAACGTGCACGTACTGCCCCCCGAATAGAGAAAGTTAATACAGACACCCACGCACGTACGTTGTGTGGTCATGACGTACAGCGTTGTAACAACAATAAGGATTACAATCAAACACAAACTAAATGCAAATTAAAGCATAATTTACCACACAACGTTATTCAATTTTACTCGGTCAGGAAACCGTTATACGAACATAATAATCAAGGTTCATTATTCTGCCCTTCATTTTCACTGGCCTTAAATTATACACTTACACTCGCATTAATGCTACAGGGTGTTTAAAATTATACAGAAAAGTTTTTATCTTATCAATTTTTATTCTGCAGTAAAGATGCAAGCCTTCATCACTAGTAGGATAAGAAGATGACACCAAAACACGAAAGAAGCAGGACCTGAAGGAATTCTATGGCACTCTATATTTTAACGTTATTTTTAGGTGATCCTTAGTTTTATGGAACCCTCGGTTTCCGTAGCTTAATATTGGCAAATTTTTTACCTTCTGTGTAGGATTTTCGGATCTTAAAGGACAGGACAGAATGGCGTACACTGGATTCATCTGGCTCAGCACAAAGACAACTGGCTCCTTCATCCTCTTGATCACTGCTTACTTACTTTTGACGACGATGTAACTAGCTGTGGCAGAATAAATCGTGAATGATGAATTGTAACAGATATGGAAGGAACACGTCACAGCCTAGTAACAGAGACTGGTTCGCAACTTGCCTGGGCATGACAAAAACCACGGAAACCTCCATCAGAAGGTCCCGCACTAGATTAAAACCGGACACCTCCCCAACATAAGCAAGAGGCACTGCCGCATGCGCCAATTTGTCCAGTACATCTTCCTTACTCACGCATACAAATTGTTTGTTTACTTGTAATTTGATATGTTTTGTTACAGTAACCAGCGACTGAGAAACGAGGGAATCAGAATTAGGAATAATTATTTACTGCCAACCAGACGGTACGGCGTAACATCCCAGAAGACTTCCGAAACGTTAGCAAAACCACTCAGAGAACTTCAAACTCTCGTGTTCCTAAACTAACTAAACCCATGCGCCAGAATGTAACAATCTGTCCGCATCTTTGAACGCAAACCCCCTTTTAATTCATAAAATTGTATTCTACATATAATCAGACATTTAAGATACAATACTCTGCACAATCCACCAACAGCATCTAAGACTAAGACCACAAATTGTACTCAATTTTAATTTAATATCTTAACTACATATGTACATTTATTTATTTATTTAAACTGCGAAATATCGGACCTGGCCTACTAATGACATAATAACTTGCATCTGATATTACTATGTGTGATACACACAATATCAATGAAAGCATATGTAAGTAGAGGTTCTGGGTGTTTCACTTCCCCTGAAAACTGTGACATCCCTGACGATGGTTCAGTCAAAACCGAAACATGTTGAGACTGTATGATATAAAATATCAGGTCTCTACATTTACCTGGTCAGTGTATTTTGTTGGTGGTTAATGAATACTGAATTGCCCGCCTTTCATAGACACCGAAGAGTTACCACCGCGCTCAATACAGACAGCTAGCGGTCCAAAATTGATCCAGCCGACATCCTACCCCCTTATTTACATCATCCGATCTACACCACGAGTGCTGCAAAGTGGCTTCTTCCCTTCGGGCTTCCTGACTATAATTTCGCACGCATTTCTCATTTCTTCCGAAAACAGCGCTGCGAAAGATACTACGGCCCGAGAGGAATGAAGGAACAAGCGGCTGTGGGAAGGGGCACAACGAAGTGCCTCATGGTCTGTAGTCTCCCCCCCCCCGCCCCATGGCGCAACAGCCCCTAGTGGGCCAGGGCCTCCTCTTTATCGAGGCTTCACGATCACACTCAGACACACCACACTAGGTATAACTCCTCTGGACAAGTGATCAGCCCGACGCAGAGACTTCTACCTGACAACACACAACACTAACAAGACAAAGACACCCATGCCTCCAGCGGGATTCGAACCCGCAATCCCAGCTAGCGAACAGCTGCAGACCCACGCCTCAAACCGCGCGGCTACCGGGACCGGCGGTCAGTAACATTGCCAAATATAATTAGGGTGATCCAATTATACAGAGGGAGGGCGGGGCAGGTTGTGGCACGTGCAATGGAGAAGATACACGCAACGGGGTATTATGGGAAAACCCGAAGGAAAAAGCCAATTTATAAGACCTCGTAGATGGTAGGATAATACTAAAATGTACTCTGAAGACGACTGGATGGCGTGGATTGGATTCCTCTGGTTCGAGATAACGACAATGTCGGGCTGTTGTGAACAAGGTGATGAACCATTGACTTCCACAAAATTCGGGGAATTTCTTAACAAGCTGAGGGACCCTTGGACTCTGTTCCACGTCGTCATCTGCCTCCTGCATCTCTGCTCTGTCATCTTAATGGCATCTGGTGGTTAAAACCACTGAAGCACACCAGTCACGTTCACCTACTGTTAAGTGTCACCAAAGCGTAGGGCTTAACCTCAACAGTCGTATAAGCCTTCATGTGCTGGCAGTTCAGCACAGGAATGCGACTTACACACTCTTCGATATAACAGTGAATGAAGAATTAAGCGTTCTGTATCCTTCGCTGCCAGTGTTTCCACTGTATCTGGTTTTGAATTATGGCGGCTGTTTCACCTCGGCAGGTAATTGCAGGTTTCGGGTAATAAATAACGTCGTAGGTTTCGGAGTGAGGTTCTCCTGTTGTGTGCGATTGATGAATGGGGACCGAACAGGGCAATACACAGTAGCAGCGCCACACGCATCGGTGCGGGGGCGCGTATCGGCTGCAGGCTAATCGTTTGAGCAGAATCCCAGTACAGAAAATGACAGATCTTAGGCGCTTTTCGCAAGATTGCGAAAAGCGACTGTTAGCTTCGTCATGCCTGTCCGTCTGCATGGAACAACTCGGTTCCACTGGTCAGATTTTCATGAAATTTTACATATGAATATTTTTCGAAAATCTGTCGAGAAAATTCGTCATGCCTGTCCGTCTGCATGGAACAACTCGGTTCCCACTGGTCAGATTTTCATGAAATTTTATATATGAATATTTTTCCAAAATCTGTCGAGAAAATTCGTCATGCCTGTCCGTCTGCATGGAACAACTCGGTTCCCACTGGTCAGATTTTCATGAAATTTTATATATGAATATTTTTCGAAAATCTATCGAGAAAATTCGTCATGCCTGTCCGTCTGCATGGAACAACTCGGTTCCCACTGGTCAGATTTTCATGAAATTTTATATACGAATATTTTTCGAAAATCTGTCGAGAAAATTCGTCATGCCTGTCCGTCTGCATGGAACAACTCAGTTCCCACTGGTCAGATTTTCATGAAATTTTATATATGAATATTTTTCCAAAATCTGTCGAGAAAAATCGTCATGCCTGTCCGTCTGCATGGAACAACTCAGTTCCCACTGGTCAGATTTTCATGAAATTTTATATATGAATATTTTTCGAAAATCTGTCGAGAAAATTCGTCATGCCTGTCCGTCTGCATGGAACAACTCGGTTCCCACTGGTCAGATTTTCATGAAATTTTATATATGAATATTTTTCGAAAATCTGTCGAAAAAATTCAAGTTCCACTACAAACTACCAAGAATAACGGATACTTTACACGAAGACCTACGTACATTTATGATAGTACCTCGCTGGAGTTTTCTTAGGATGACAAGTATTTCATACAAAAGTTGTAAAGAAAATCAGAACACACAGTTTATGTCCAGTATCGTTTTCCGCAAAAATCGTGCCGTTTATTGAGATAATGTGGAAAACTTTTGCACAGTCGGACTGTACACAAATGACAACATAATACGACGCATGCGCTTTGCATGCTGCACAGCTAAGGTCACAGACACACCGTTTCATACTGCTTCTGTGGCATGTCACAGCGCGTCACGGACGGACAGCCGATAAGTTTCAACACACGCCTCTTCTATGGTTTTATTTCTGTCTGCAAAGAACACTTGACTATAACACTTGTTCTCAGCACATTTATTACTACTGTTTTAGCAGAAGTTGTATGAATCGAAGATTCAGGTTTTGTGGCCGATGCTTGGGGCTGCGCAAACATGACAGTGCAAATACCAGACACAGGCCAACCGGTGTGAAAACACTTGTTCCACTTGACTACGAGAAAAGACGAAGGTGTTTACAGATTCATGTTTTAAGTTTACTTAGGAGAAAATTTCTTAAAATAAATGATACTAAAATGTTAATAAAGACGGTATCTTCTAATTGTACGCCGTGTCGAATCATAGTTACTGCCATTTCAGAGAAACGTAATTCTTTCCACCTTGACAGTGAAAACCAATATGACTGGCCGACGCGTCAGAAATATTTCTGAACGATGAATGACATACCGATACGTTCGAAAAACTGCGAAAAGAGACTATTACCTTCATCATGTCTGTCCGTCCGCATGAAACGACTCGGCTTCCACCAGACGGATTTTCATGAAATTTGATATTTTACGTATTTTTCGAAAATATGTCTAAAAACATTCAAGTTTGATTAAACTCTGAGAAGAATAACGGGAACTTTACACGAAGACCTATGTACATTTATGATAGTATTTCGCCGAATTATTCTTACAATGAGAAATGTTTCAGACAAAAGTCGTAGAGAAAATCAAAACCCACCTTTTATGCACAGTAAGTTTTTCCCCAAAAATCGCGCCGTTTATGAGATAATGTGGAAGAATAAGGTAGAGCCAGACAGGCCACAGATGACAATACTGCGCATGCGCTTTGCATGCTGGATAACTAAGGCTACAGACACACACAGAATAACCAATACTTCCTGCTTTTCCACGCCATCAATGGTTACGTGAACGCGCCTCAATGTTACGTTTATACGTAAACTGCGTGTCTTTTTCAACGTTAAACCTGATGGTGCATACAGCAGACACTACAGCGACCACACTACGCACGCCAGACAAGCCGGGTGTTTAATTTCCGGTATGGGTGGGAAATTTTTCTCTCCTTCCCAACGTTCACACCAGCTCGAGGCCTACCCAGTCTCATATTCAGCAGGCACGGAGGATTCTTTCCCCAGTGTAAAGTGGCCAAGACCTGAAGCCGACCACTCACCTCCATCTATTGCCGAAGTTAAGAATGAGTGGAGCTCTACCTCCACCCCCTACATGCTTTCATGACGCGCATAGGGAGACGTTTGCATTTGATTATGGCAAATCGCGCGATCTTTTCGATTCGAATGACTCTGGTGTCTCAAGAACTTCCCTACTGCAAACCGTGGCATTTTGCTTCTACCTTACAATGGAAGATTCACACACACACACACACACACACATTTTTAAATCTTGCTGAATAATTGAAAGTCTTGACACACAAATATTACATCGCTACTGCCTTTCTGAGAACAGAAAATAAACTAAGTCCCAGTTGCCGACACAAGACGGAGCCGGCCGGTTCCTCCGAAATATTCGTACGTATCTACCAAACTACAAAGTGCCAACTCCTACAAGACCGCCATAATGAATTTACTCCGGCAGGCGTTCCAAAAGTATGAAATCCTGTCACCACAGAGGAGCCACAAAAATTTCCTCATAACGTAATACGATCAGTAGAGATATGTTTAGATTAACCCTTTAAAGACGAAGCGTATCTGTTTTATATAAGGACTCAGTGTGTACCGCGCTGTAAACACTCTACACTTCGGTTATAAAAACCAGTCTCTTAATGTTTTATAAGGCAAAAAGTTGCTGTTTGTTCTGAGATCCGTACAAAACACATAAACGCAATGTGGGCACCACGTAGAATTTTTTAATGTTAAACCTGGTGGTACGTAAAGTTACCGCTAGGCTTTAAAATGTTAAAAAGGGCGTATGTTGTAACGCTATTTACATATGGTTTGGAATTACGAGTATTTGAAGACTTTATAGCGAACAATTTTTTTTTTAATTTCACACTGTTTCTTTTGAAGCACCCCGTAGATACGACAGAAGGTTCTGGTGTCGAAACACGTGGACTGATAGCGTACAGTCGTCACCTCACAGCGAGGCGTATAAAATGTCTAAAAGGCACATGGACACCGTACGTTGCAGAGCATACCATGGCCTTTGCTCCACCATGCATGAAAAAGACCACGCGGCAGATGGAGACATTGCATAGACAGTTTCAAAGTTGGGTAGGCAAACCGTTCGAAGCTGGCAGGTATATACAAGATGCGCGTTGGTGATGATGTGTTCTTTACATACACGCTTCCCCTTTAGCGCATCTCCGCCGGCACGTTTCGGTGGTATTCCTATACATTGCCTAATGCATAGAAACGAACTAGAAACATAAATTACAAATCTTGAAGCAAGATAGCAAGATTTAAAATGATGCGAACAGAACCCAGACTTAACAAACGGTAGGGAATGAGGTTTGAAAACAATAAATCTGCTGTTCCTTCAGACGAAAAATCACAGGTGTGTGTGAGGTTACAACCAGTGTACGAACAGGAACGACGAAAAATTCCTGTGGGGCAGAGTGAAAGAAACCCTCCATCATACGACCTAATTTATCGACACCTGTAATATATCTGTGTATACAATATTAGAATTTTAGATTGTGTACGAGTGTATTCATTATAGATAAAAATCGTGTGGCAGGTGATGTCTTGATTCATGTAGACGATGATCTAGTTAGATAATGGTAGGATAGCAGTAAACCCTCGATCGCCCTGCAGTGCCTATTTGCCAGGGGTGACCAGACACCTGTTCAACTTGTTCTAAAGCACAGCAGTATAGCAGCAACTCGGTTGCAACTACGAGTATACCAACACGCATGAGTTTTGTAATACTGCCGCCGTCGCCACCACCACCGCCGCCGCCGCCACCGCGACCGCAATCATAAATTAGCGCTATGGCTTGTTCGAATTCAGAATCAAGTCCTTAACGGTGAATATTTTTCAGGCATTTGTTAGGACTCCAATGGCGTAAATACGGCCCCCGCAGACCCTGCGGGGGACGGCCCCGTGGGTAAGGAAGAGCCCTAGACGCACAGAATACTAAAACTTGTTGTGAATTAATCCGGAATGGGCACTATTCTTCCGACAGAAGGCAGTATTCTGGGTCCCTGTTACGAGATCTGAGAGAAACTTCAGCAAAAATTAAGAAGGCCCAGATTACCAAGAGGCGCCAGCACCCGAAATGTTATCTGCTTAACTGTAGGACCCTTTGACGGTCAGTCGGCCGACCGCATGTCCTCTACACACAAAATATCAACACGAACACAGAAAACACGGGAACATACATTTGCGCTCCGAATGTGATTCGAATACATGGCCCAAATGTTCGAGTGGTGATGTATCAGAGCATGAGGGCACTGTGACTGGCGTGGGTGATATCTGCGTGATTAAAAGACACTGTAAACAAATGGAAGCTGCGTTAATTGCAGTAACAGACAGACGTATGACACAAGTGCGGTGCTCAGTCGGTAACGTAAGAAACTGCATCACATTGCTATGCCGATATTCAGAGACCTGCATTATCGATTTACTCATGTCCAAATGCTGTGTTACTGTGCACTGAATTATGCTGCATGCTATCGGTTTTTGCAATGGCGCACCGCCCCTAGTGGGCCAGGGCCTCCTCATCAACGAGGCTTCTCAATCCCAGACACGCCACACTCGGTAGGGCTACTCTGTGTGAGCGATCAGCCCGTCGCAGAGACCTCTACCGGACAACACACAACACTCACAAGAGACAGACATCCATGCCACCGGCGGGATTCGAACCCCCAACCCCAGCAAGCGAACGGCCGCACACCCACGCCTCAGACCGCGCCGTCACTGCGATCGGTACACTATACGTTACTATGCAATTACTACACGTGTGCACCACGTGCACTTTCACACATTAACATCGCGAATTCATATCGTCTGAAATGATACAAAGCAAAAGACGAAGTTATCCCTGTGCATGCCATGAGGGCATGAGGGAGAGGAGGTACAGCTCCATTCATTCTTAACCTTTACACGAGATGGGCCAGTGGTTAGCTTCACGCCTTAGCAGCTTTTCCTCCGAAGAGAGAGTGCCGGGGATCAAATGAACACGAACGGACACATATGGAGCAACGTTTTGCATAAATTCGAGCTTAAACAAGCGTTGATGAGTTCCAGTCAATGACGCTGATGGTCACGCTCTGCCCGTCACCTGAAGACACACGCAGTTGGCGACTATTTTTTAACCTTTTAAAGCCTAGCGGTAACTTTACATACCGCCAGGTTTAACATTACAAAATTCTACGTGGTGCCCACATTGCGTTTATGTGTTTTGTACGGATCTCAGAACAAACAGCAAATTTTGCCTTACAAAACATTAAGAGACTGGTTTTTACAAAAGGAAGTGGAGAGTGTTTACAGCGCGGTACGCACTGAGTCCTTATATAAAACAGATACGCTTCGTCTTTAAAGGGTTAATTCACATCGAAGGACAAATGTGTTCATGTTACCTGCCCATACACTGGACCTTCATGTGAAACGGTATTTCCCTGGCTTATAACACACCGACTATTTATGATTGTAGTAATGGACAGAACGCTACATTTCGTACGGACCATAAATCATGTGTGGTTTTATTTTTGTTGAAAAAATAACACGTTCATTAGTTCTTAGTGAGTCTGTTTTTTGTGTCGACTGCCCACACAAGTAGCAACCTGATTATTGTCACAAGAGAGTGTTAATGACGTGAGAGGATGAGGATGTATGGCTGGTGCATTGGATTCGGGTTTTGGCCACATCAACACTTCCTTGGAGCCCAGAAGGGGGGGTCACATAACTTCAAGATGCTGTTAATAACTGAGAGGGTATTAGAATTAATATTTAAAGGAATGAGACATAAAAGAGTGGGATTCCCCATAATAATATGGTAAGATATCGGAAAGAAATTAACCTTTTAAAGCCTAGCGGTAATTTTACGTACCACCAGGTTTAACATCAAAAGATTCTACGTGGTGCCCACATTGCGTTTATGTGTTTTGTACGGATCTCAGAACACACAGCAACTTTTGCCTTATAAAACATTAAGAGACTGGTTTTTATAACCGAAGAGGAGAGTGTTTACAGAGCGGTACGCACTGAGTCCTTAAATAAAAGATACGCTTCGTCTTTAAACGATTACGCGATTTGCCACCCTGGGTTCAACTCCCAGGCAGCCATCCAACCAGTTTTCCCCCCTCAGGTAGGAAGTCTGTGTGCTCCTAGAGCCGTAGCCTTTAGCGTAACAAGTCTCGGTCGCGAAATCAGGACTATAAACAGCTTAAGCGAATCCCCGTTATAGAGTAAGGTGTCTGTTTTAGAGCCCAGCGATGCGTTAAAACGCAGGAATGGCTACTCAGACAAAGGGACGTCGACTTGCGCCAAGCGCAAGTCTCCGCCGTTAGTTAGCTCTTTTGTTTGTTTGTTGGTTGGTTGGTTGGTTGGTTGGCGTCTTTGAACGGTTAAAGCGATTATAAACTTCGAAGAACAGGCCGTGCGAAGAAAGTACGGGTTGTAAATACTCGTCCGTCGAACCATATAAAACGGAAGCGATACGAGAAACAAATGTTCCATAGCAACGCACACAAACCGAGTTCGTATTCTGAACACACGAGTAAAAGAAGCGTGCATCAGTGTCCCTGAAACTCCCCACTGGGAGATGAACGAAAACACGTACTTCAGGCTACAACTCATCGTCAGAACCCCTGCAAGGGAACAGATTTTTACTCTTCTCCAAAATGTCCAGACCGGCTTTGGGGCCCACCCAGCCTATTCGACGGATACTTGGGGGCTCTCTCTCCGTCGGTATGGCACCAACGGCATAAGGCTGAGCACTCACCACCATCTGGTGACAAGGTTAAAAATGACTGGAGTTGGAACTCCACTCCCCTTATATGCCTCAATGTCACGTACATGACAACTTTAGCTTTTTTAATGCAAACCACAGCAACAGTTAATGGTACGCTACATGGAAGAGAAATTTTGGCAGAATGCAAGAAGACGGGGAACGTTGACTTAACCACGCGCTTCCAGAATTAGGCTGAAGTATTTTTAACATTTTAAAGCCTAGCGGTAACTTTACATACCACCAGGTTTAACATTAAAAAATTCTACGTGGTGCCCACATTGCGTTTATGTGTTTTGTACGGATCTCAGAACAAACAGCAACTTTTGCCTTATAAAACATTAACAGACTGGTTTTTATAACCGAAGTGGAGTGTGTTTACAGCGCGGTACGCACTGAGTCCTTATATAAAACAGATACGCTTCGTCTTTAAAGGGTTAATTGAATCTTCGCGACTTCAAGGCTGTTGAAAAGAGCCTTTATAAGGGGCTCCATTTTAGATACTATGAAGGCAAGCCGTCCTTCATACGAGACATTCAGAATGTTAACAACTTTTCCGTCCTAAATTACTTCGTAGCAGCGCCCAACAGTAGTATTTCGTAACCGTGAAATACTATAACAGACCCAATAATAAGTTGCTTTAATCCTTTAAAGACGAAGCGTATCTGTTTTATATAAGGACTCAGTGCGTACCGCGCTGTAAACACTCTCCACTTCGGTTATAAAAACCAGTCTCTTAATGTTTTATAAGGCAAAAGTTGCTGTTTGTTCTGAAATCCGTACAAAACACATAAACGCAATGTGGGCACCACGTAGAATTTTTTAATGTTAAACCTGGTATTATGTAAAGTTACCGCTAGGCTTTAAAAGGTTGAACGGTGAGATTTTTGGCTTGTACTTGGGAGGTATCCGGGTCGGATCCGTAACAGGATCCAGCGAATTCTAATCAACACTTTTCGTGCTTTCTCTCAGTCCTTCGATACAAATACCTGCACTGTACCGCAAAATAGGCTATGACCGCTTCCATGCACTTCCTAATTCATTACCCACTAACCGCTCTAGCATTCGACGCTATATAGGGTGATTCAGGAGGAAAGGTCAATAGTTTGGGAGGTGATAGTACCGTTCATTGTGGAGGGAAAAAATTCATACCAACACGTGTCTAATTGTGAATGGTCACCGAGACAGAGCTATCTCAATCTACAAATACAAAATCACCGAGTGGCAATAAAGAAATTACTTACCGTTTATTTCATTTTAATTTTAAGTTAATGTTTAAATGACAACTTTGTTACAAAAATATGATAAATTTGTTACAGTTCACAACAAATGTTCGAAAATCCCACCGTCAACCTCAATTCACTTTGCAACTCGTGTGCGAAGGTCGCGTGTTGCTCATCAGAGCTAATCTTCACGTCTGCTTGTGCGGGCAGCAGCATCCAATATGCGAGCGAGCAATTCGTCTCCTGTGTCCAACTTTATTTTGCAAACTTAGCTCTTCATCCAACCGCTCAAATAGAAATGTTACGGACTTAGTACTGTGTGGTGATGGTTTTATGGACTTTATCCATCGTCTGAAGAGTAAAATATTAAAAAATTAAAATCACAACGTTTCGGAAGCTGGCTCTGCTTCCGTCCTCAGGTGGAGGGGAAGAGAACAACCTACTCTGTTGAGCCCCTCTGTCTTAAGGGGCCCAGGGGCCCAAAGAGTAGGTTCTTCTCTTCTACCCCTTCATTCACCTGAGGATGGAAGCAGAGCCAGCTTCCGAAACGTTGTGATTTTAATTTTTTAATATTTTACTCTTCGGACGATGGCTAAAGTCCACAAAACCATCACCACACAGTATTGTACACCATCGTCAAAACCTTTTAGAATTTTATCTAACGGAGTTAGGTCTGGAGATTGAATCAGCTCTACCTCGGTAGGCATTCAGAATTAGACATATGATCACATAAACTTTCTTTTTCTGACAATGACCGATTCTATCACCTGCCAAAATATTGAAGTTTCTTCCTGGATCACCCTGTATAATGTGAGGCACGGAGAATGTCGTTAAATAAATCACGTACAAATACAGAGTGACTCATTAACTGGTTGTGTACAGCTGTTACGCGGTCACTGCTACAACTGCACAAACTTATAAAAATAGAATTATTGGAAAGCTAAAAGCTTCCACGTTTTTGCCCCCACAACTCATACCCTAACCCTTGAAAGGTTACGATCTTGGAGCGACGTTTCCAGCAATGACATCATACACGGAAAGCACTGCAACAAAAGTGGACAACTTGCTACGTTATTTGTCTTAACTGGATGCAACGCGAAGCATTAAGGCACTTTACACATGTTGATATTTCAATGGCGTGACGGCTTCATTCCAGGAAGTCATTTATCCCTGAATTCTTTCCTTCCTGATAAGGCGTATATCACACTTCCAGCCGTTCAGAACACACTCTGAGAATTACCACCAAAGTCGACACGTTTCCCCCCTTTGGTCTTTCCTCTCGTGTGTCGCACATACAGCCTCTTTGGCCATTCAGTGAAGAGTAAATCACGTTCTGCAATACAAGTGCATTTAGTCGTCATGGAGATGAAAAAGGGGTCAAGAGGGGGCTCACACTGCACCTATCAACGAGATGTTAACAATAAGCACGGCCATTAACCCTTTAAATACGAAGCGTATCAGTTTTATATAATGACTCAGTGCGTACCGCGCTGTAAACACTCTCCACTTCGGTTATAAAAACCAATCGCTTAATGTTTTATAAGGCAAAAGTTGCTGTTTGTTCTGAGATCCGTACAAAACACAAACGCAATGTGGGCACCACGTAGAATTTTTAATGTTAAACTTGTTGGTACGTAAAGTTACCGCTAGGCTTTAAAAGGTTAATGTGGACGTTACATCCATGGTCTTGGGTTCTTTCAAACACGCTATTTCAAGGGGACACCTGACTGCTGTACCACACCTGATGTTTACGCCGCGTTGATGTTCAGGATTCTTCTGGTCTTCTGGGATGTTATGGTGTGTAGCGGCCGATTTAACGCACTCCGACGTTTCGAAGGAACGTAGTGTCTTCATCCTCAACGGCTGGTAGGTCCTCGAAGAATAAGGCCTGCCATCATTTGAAGATGAAGAGACAACGCTGCGCCGAAACGTCGTATGTGCTAAATTACCCGCTACACAGCGTTAAAATCCTAGAAGACCAGTATTCCCGAGACTTCCTCTACCCTGAATATGCCGGCAGCATGTTCTTGTAGAACGCAGCTAAACATCTAACTATATGACGTCACGTCTGAAGATTGTAATCTTCAGGCTCCGGGATTATTTAATGACAACAGATCAATTGTGGGCGCTCTGCAGCGTCAAGGGATAGGAGAACGTATACGCCCCTGTTAAGGCCATCTATGTTTTAAGACTATCGCAACAGAACGCACTAAAATATAAAGTAATCAGACCCGTACATTTCCAACCCTCATGTTCACCCTCAGGGGCCATACACCACACGTAATCTACTGCAGTTTACAAATTATTGCACAGTTTGGACTCCGTCATTATGTTAAAAATTCTTGCACCTGAAAACTTGATAGTTAAAACTCAACAATGTTTGTCAGTTGATAATAAAACACGTTACAACACGTTAGTTGATAACGAACTCCAAATGCATCTCATCTGATATGACATTACAAGAATTGCAGTTAATAATATGCCAAAATATGTCACTCGATAACGTAGTACGTTTAACAAGTTTCACTCGACACATCAAAACGTGTCAGTTGATAACAATATGGTAAAAGCACGTGAATTAACAAAAACATTACGCTGAAACGTGTCAGTCACAATACAGCACGTAAAAGTATCGGCTGATACTAGAGCAGGTTAAAATGTCAGTTTATAAAACAAATCGTTAAAATGTCAGTTGATACTATAGTACGTTAGAATGCCAGTTCAAAATGCGTTAAAATACGACGTTTTCAAATTATGATGCGGCGAACGTGATTCTTAGACCGGCGTTTTGAGTACTTCAGGACTTCTATCAACCGATTATGCAACGGCATTTTTCTCGGCAGGAAATTACGTACAGGCTAGCCTGGAGACTGCCCATTCCTCTGTTCAGACAGCTGCCGGCCTCCTGACCAACACCTCAACAGGCAGTTCCGTACCACTACAGCTGTCACGTCGCGTCGCATCGCCGGACACTAATCGACAATCTGTAATCGGCAGCGTGGGCAGCAGCAGATGTCACAGCTACAACAGTAGCGCGACACTGTTCCAGCGTCAATTTGTCATTTCAACGCGTGATTCGAATTCCTGACGACCCACGTCGTCACTCCAGGTGGGAGGGCA
Organism: Coptotermes formosanus; assembly: GCA_013340265.1. Lineage (NCBI taxonomy): Eukaryota > Metazoa > Arthropoda > Insecta > Blattodea > Rhinotermitidae > Coptotermes > Coptotermes formosanus. The sequence goes on along the minus strand of BLKM01000769.1, from coordinate 1,444,026 downwards.
ACAGAACGGACGTCGCACACAGATGGTCCAGAAGCAGCAGAAAGGCTCGGCGTCCGTACTACTGCGGCGATTATGACTACAGTAACGTCACGAAAAGAAGTCACCACGGATGATGAGGGTGAAGCACGAGACTTCCCCAGCTTCTTCCCACCGTATTTTTCTGCAGTCCCCTCTGGCGTACACCAAAGAAAAACAAGAGAGGAACTGTGCGTACAAACGTAACATTGAGGCGCGAAATCTATGCGCACCTCGACAACACACGTAATATGACGTTTTAAGACTTTTGTAACAAAAGTATAAGACATATATACGTCAGGCCCTTGGTCTCTTACTCTAAACTAAGTATAATACCCATGACTACATTCATTTCGTTTCGTAGTTCTTACCCTCTTCTACCTACTCGTAGTAGGTGTCTTTTTTTTTCAATTGATCACAGTGAAACACACACCACAGTCGGTAGGACTCCTCTGGACGTGGGATCGGCCCATTGCAGAGACCTCTACCTGACAACACAAACACTGTACAAGAGACGAACGTTCATGCCCCCCGTGGGATTCGAACCCCCGATCCCAGCAGGCGCTCCGCCGCAGACCTACGCCTTAGACCGCACGGCCACTGAGATCGGCCTAATGACTATATTCAGGGAGCGAAAATAAATGCCATGTTTCAAATGACCCTTGCCCCCCCCCCCCCGACACACACACACACGTATCTTGCCCAGCTGTCATGCCATCCCCTCCAATGTACTTCCTTGATATCCCCCTCCAGGTGTCTATTCAGTCTCTTCACTGCAATACTGCTGCAGATAACCATGTTATAAGCTTAGATTGCAAGCGCTTTGGGTTGGTTCACATACGCCATAGAGCGACAGAGCGGGCAAGGCCGTCATCCCCAACAGCGACTGGACTTCCTTCCGCCGCCTCGGTATAAAGATAAGAGATGGCTCACCCCAGCAAGTGATGTCAGCGAAACAACACTGGAACAAGAACAGCGCTGAATAAAACGCTTTGCTGTCCGTCACACTGGCCAGCTTCATTCATTCGTCACAACTCTAAAAGCTACACAATATTTGTGACGACTGAGGGCCATTTCATTAGCCTGTTTAAATGCACTGCAATTACAGCAACAAAGTGTTCACAAGGCCGAAGCTTAATTGATGCTTTGAACTGATTTGATATGACATATTAAAGAGATGGAACTGTCGACGCATAACCTACAAGTGAACGTATTCCATATGGACGTTCCTAGTAGCCGCAAGGACAAAAAGAAATACATTATGATCTTGGTACAGCCAGTGCTAGAGATTTGTTGGCTTTGAATTTAAACAAATCTTCATATAAAGTACCCGTTATTCTTGTAAGACTGTAACGAAACTTGAATTTTCTCAACAGAGTTTCGAAAAATCCTCGAATATCAAATTTGATGAAAATCCGTCCAATGGAAGCCGACTTGTTCCATGCGAGCGGGCTGACGGACAGACACACGACGTAGCTAATAGTTACTTTTCGCAATTTTGCGAACGCGTCTAAAACATAAGATGCATTTGAACAGCACGATGTACTATTCTGTCCTAATGGGTATACAAGGATGAGGGAGAGGAATATCAAGTGTTTCCTATTACGCCTTCCAGGCAGGCAGACACCCGTATGCCATCAGCGCTCAACATTTATGGGCCATGAGTAACAAGTGGTTCAAGAGGAAGAATGAGGTCTTGAAAAAAGGACCTCCCACTAAGATAACATTTCTCTGGTCCTACCATTAGTTTACTTTTTTTCAATTTTATTTCAAGCATAAGGCATATACGGTCTCGTCGCCAAAGTAATGCCTGACATGAAATGTTGAAAGATGCAGATGTCAGCAGGGACATCACTCATCCCGCAATAGTACACAGCCAGCCTTCGCGCGTCGAAATTTCGCTCAGACCCACTTTTATGATGAAACGCATACCCTCCAACTGACATGTCATCAAAAACCGAACTCGCTCGTCTGAAATCTTCCGAAAAAGGTCAGTGTCCTGGAATAATTGACAAGATGAAGGCAGGAACAATCTCTTACCCCACTGATCTTTAATGGACATGTTTCTGTTAAAATTGCCCTCGTACTTTCCTGACATACCTAACGATCTAAGGTTACCGCCGCTGCATGTTGGCCTATGTTTCGTTCAGGCAATAAAATTGCTGATGTCCAAGTTTTGACCTTCTCCGATCGCCTTGAAACGCAACCCACAAACAGAATACTCGTATTACGAACTGTTTCTAGGAGCAAACTGGGCGGACTGCGTGTACTTGCTGCGTAACGTACGATATCTCCTCACCGGGGCTTACAATACGGTGATCCACCCCCCGCCCCGGCCACTTTTTCCAGTATTCAAATACCGGTATTCGTACAAAAATACCGGTTTTTCGGTACTAATTTAAAAAATAACTGTTTATGATTTACTCACATAAATGTTATAAAATCGACAACAATATATCATTAATATTACTGAATGTGCACATGTGGGATTGTTATACACAATAGAAATGTACCAGACACCTGAAAACGCCATGAAACGCAGATCTGGTCCACTGGACACTGTTGCACACAAAAAAGAAAGTCAATATTGCATGTTAACTAATAATTTCAGAGATTGTTGTATTATAAAAATCTAAAAACATTTTTCTGCTAGCGAGGTAGTTTTAGAACAACAATGTGTGACGGCGAGTAATGCCATACTTATCGCCAAGACAAGACGCAACAACCAACCGACTGCTCTCCCTCGAACTGTCGCGCACTGTTTGTTTTTGCAATACCGATATCCCGGTTTCATAAATTAAAAATTACCGAAATACCGCTATAAAGATTTTGACCAGTACTGTGATCCCTACTCCTCACAGTTATGTTTTTCTCCTACTTGCTGTAATAACGCACCAACCCTTCTCGCTGTTGCGCATTCTTAAGAATATAGTTCTACGCCTACTGTCCGTAAAATGTAACAAAAAGTTTGATATTCATATACGCATATTCGTGTAACGAAATTTTGAAGACCCTGAAACCAGCCCCTAGCAGCATGATTCTCAGTTCTAATTTACGTATGACTCATTTCTACTGCTGTATACATTTTGGCTTTGGACTAAATTAAAAAAGAGGAAGTAAAAAGTGACCACAAGGTCTATTCTCGTATTGCTTTAGCAATAAAAACAGGAGAAGCAATCATTTTTGTCCTTGTGCTGTGTACAGCGTGTTTCCGTCGGAGGTGTGCCCCGAAAGTATGCACACCAGCGGTGACAGCAACTGCAGCTTGAGGCGACTGCCCGTTGTCGTCGGATCTGCACCGCCAAAAAAGGGTACATTCGACAAAACAAGGCAGCGTCTAAAAACAATAAACAGAACTTAACGAAGCAACAATGTGCATAACAATAAGACATATATATACAGTTCTTTTTTTGTTTTCCAATGGCGCGACAGCCCCCAGTGGGCCAGGGCCTCCTCATTATCGAGGCTTCACGATCACACTCAGCCACACCACATTCGACAGTACTCCTCTGTACAAGTGATCAGCCTGACGCAGATACCTCTACCTGACAACACACAACACTCATAAAACAGACATCCATGCCCCCGGCGGGATTCAAACCCACATCCCAGCAAGCGAACAGCCGCAGACCCACGCCTTAGACCGCGCGGCCACTGGGATCGGCTAGTATATTTATACACTCATTCTAATTCATGACATACGTGATTTTGAATTATGGCGCTATGTATATGCTTGTAAACTCGAGCAGGCCAGAATAGCTTGAACGTTTAACGAAAACTCTGCATTACACAAGTCACGACACTTTTGTAGAAAATATCAAAGAACTCGGCAATGCGAGAAGAATAACGCTGTCATTTGCTGAGAGAGGGAGGGAGGGGGTATTTTATTTAAGAACAATATCAATTACTAAGATTATAGGGGTATAGCGTTGGCCGTCGATGAGTATGGAACAAGGGTGGAGTAATACTGACAGGGGAAAACAGAAGTGCGCTAAGCGGAACGGTTCACAGTTCCACTTTGTCTGCCAAAAATTACATGCAACTACCACAGGCCGGATCGATAGATCAGAAACAGTTTCCGCTATAGCGCGGCCTACCGCAGTACCAACATCGATTTAAGTGGGCTGTCTAATTTATTTCGCTCTCCCAACGAGGGAAGGCTTTTCAATTCGGTTGACGGTGAACAGCATAAAAATGAAGGCCTATAAAACAAACACATTAAACTAAACGTCACACCCATCACTTTCACCGCACAAATTTAAATACGTATGAAATCTACACACATATCGCAGTATCCTCAGAAAGCGAACTGAGGAGTTGGCTCCACTTATGCAAGGTAGCTGAAAATAATTGCAATACGTAGCTGTAACCTGCTGACAAGTGTTGATCCTCTGAATTTGCGATTGGCGGGAGGGGGGGGGGGGGTAATAAATCTTTATGGCAAAAGAGACGTCACGCGGGGCCTCGCATTTTGATTATCCCTTTGAATGATGGAACAACGGAAAACAGTGAATATCTGAACGGAACAGGGTGTCTGGATGACGATCTGATATTGGTTTAAGACAATGTTCAGCGCAAGATTCTGTACACATAATAATAAATCTTTGTGCTGGATCGAAGGCGGTGAATTTCAAACAATCATCCTTAGAAGAAACCCGAAATTATACGGCATGAAGCTTGGAATTCGAGCCACGGCCCCCCACCCCCAAAAAAGGATAACGAGATCTCCAAGATGCATATATTTGTATGGGGCACACCCTGACGTAAACAATATCCTGTAAATTCAGTGCGCTCCGAAATTATCGCTCCGTCATGCAAGTAAGGGACCCTGCACAGTGAGCGATTACATCAAATTTCTTTTGGTCGTCCATCCCTGAGATGAAAAGCACGGTCGTTATACTATAAAAAAATTAAATACAGTTTCATGATGACGTTCTGTGTACACACTGGCCTACTGTCGACTTGAAATAAGCTGCTATAACGAGCTATTGAAATTACAACAATTCATGTCGCTCGAACTGGTTATTGCTGTAAGCCTAAAAAAATATATTAATAAAATTACAGGATGAAATTATGGCATCTGAATCAAGTAACGCCATTCCAGTAACTCAATAAACATGTCAAATTACGTAATTTTAATTGTAATTTCAGAACCTAGCCATAATATCAATTGATACTGTGAATTAAAAACAATTCGGACATATCAAGAGTTACGAGGGAACAAAACTCATCTTGATGTAAGAAAGACATACGATTTTGGGCAATAACCATTTAACGCTTTAAAGCCTAGTGGTTACTTTATGTGGCAATACCAGACCTAACATTTGGAAACTGTATATTCTGTATATATACGCGTTTTGCATGAATCTCTGAACAAGGCACAACATACGTACAACTACGTTCGCGTAGAAACTGTCACTGAAACGCAACAATACAACGTATTTGTCGTTTTTGTATTTGCTGGTGCAGATGTAACTGTCAACAATATAAGTGTTCAGTGTTACCATGTAAATGCAACAATGGGCGCCCTTTGCACTGTACCCAAGCTACAAAATATTTCGTACAGCTGTTAACTATAGTATGCAGTTACTATTGCGTCTGTCTGCATCCTTGCCGCAGTTATCCAGAACGCAAATTGCACCGTTTCTGCGCACAATCTTTGTTAAACAGAATCAGCGAGACTTCAGGCTTCCGCGGCCGTGTAGTTGCGGCCTTCGCTGTTCAGGTATGTTGCACGGTGTAGATTGGTAATTGGTAACCTACGTTTCGGAACAACCTATCGGTTGAAGATGGGATCCATGTTGTCCTGAAACGTCGGTAACCAACCACGAACCTATGCCGAGCAACATTCCAGCAGAATGAAAGGCCTTAAAACAGAATTTGTTCGACCACTTCAAGCGGATTTTATGTACGAATAATAGCAGATTTTGGGGACTTGGTACTTCCGGGGTATGACGCTGCATGAACCTCAAAACTCAACAGTAAATTTATTCCAAATTCCATCACAATAATTTCGTAGACGCGAAGTGCAGACAAATATGGCGGCCTCAAGCGCATCCACGTCTTTCACTCAGCGTAAAGAAACTATAGGGGTGATGACGCAACAGGAAATTCTCGAGCTGTCTACTCACTTCACAGAGCCACAGTATATGACTCAGTCTCCGTTCAAAGCTGTGGAATCCCTTGAACACCTCCGCATCTTCCCGTCATTCTTGTGTGTCTCTCCACCCCCCCCCCCCCCAACAGCACTTGGCCGCCATATCATCAAGCGACAATTATTCGAACGCTGGCATCACTTTCTTCGTCTTTATTTCTTCCCTTTAGACACTTCAATCATCACAACTTGTGTGTTTTGAGAAGGGGGGGGGGGGGGGGCAATGCCTCTGAGGCTGAAAACTGATGTCGACATGGGCAAGAGAGGGGGAAAGGGGTTTGCCTTTGGCTAAAATCCACCTGTCAAAACAAATCTCGTTACTGAGTAAAGGGTAAATGGAGGGTGATACACTGAGCAACGAAAAAAGAGAAACACAATGAAGAATGAAAAAGCAGTATTAACTCCGTAACAATCCCGGTCTTCCTATGTCTGGATAAATTCCTTTCGTGCACTCGTCTGCATTCCTGCGTTTCCGTCTGGTTCCTCAACGATTAGAAAATATTTCATACACGAACAGGCATCCCCGGGTTTACGCAGTTTCCTGTTGGGCTAATTTCGAATTAATGTCATGTAATGCGACGTTCCTTCATTTATGTATTTCCTTTAGCCAAGACTATAAAATAACGAAATTGTTTATCTAAAACGAAAAAGAAGAGTCACAATTAGTATTAACCCTTTAAAGACGAACCGTATCTGTTTTATATAAGGACTCAGTGCGTACCGCGCTGTAGACACTCTCCACTTCGGTTATAAAAACCAGTCTCTTAATGTTTTATAAGGCAAAAGTTGCTGTTTGTTCTGAGATCCGTACAAAACACATAAACGCAATGTGGGCACCACGTAGAACTTTTTAATGTTAAACCTGGTGGTACGTAAAGTTACCGCTAGGCTTTAAAAGGTTAAAGGTACAGATGATGAAGGTGTATGTGAGGAGTGAAGTTCCTGATCCACTTATTTTTAACCTTGGCATTAGATGTACGTGAGAGATGTTTCACGTCCCGGCCGCTTTGAACCAGACGAAAAGGCGCCCCCCCCCCCCCCCCCCCCCCCCCGCACAGGAGGCTGGGTGGACCACGGAGCTAGATTGGAAGCTTTGAAATAGAGAACAATCTGTTTCCGCTGCTGGGAATCGAACCACAAGCGTCCTGCGTTCGAACCCGTAGTCCAGTTAGAATTTGTACATGACTACAATGAATATTTTAAAGTTAAATAAAACACATGTCACATTTAAACAGAAATTAAATGCAGTGACGAAATACGTCACAAAAATTCAGAATTACGTGACAGACTTGGAAACCCAACAAAGTCCTTCATTCGTACGAATGTCATAACGAACACGTCCACCGTTCCAGTGGCAGTCATAATAGTGAAGCCAGTATAGTGATTAGGCTACAAGCTAGCCAATTTTGGAACAGCAGTTCAATTCTCGGTGGGGGTACGAGACTTCTCCATCCCCCCAAGCATCAGATCGGTTCCTGGGCCCAGTCACCTACCAAACAGCTACCAGCAACTCTTTTCTTCAGGGTTATGTGGGGGGAGTACAGCTGTCCACTGACTCAAGCTAGTACCGAGTTAGAATACGTCGAAATACAACTCGACTCCCCCACACACCTTTAAAGCCCACTGGTCACTATATGTCCCAACCGGTTTAACGTTCAAAACTTCTACGTTCTGCCCACACAGTGTATTTATGTTTCTGCACTGATCTCAGAACCAACAGTGGTTATTTCCCTATTCAGCATTAAATGACCGGCTTTCATAACCGAGACGGAGTGTTTACTGCGCGGTACGACCTGAATATTTCAATACAAATCTTAAGTCTTTAACCTTTTAAAGTCTAGCGGTAACTTTACATACCGCCAGGTTTAACATTAAAAAATTCTAGGTGGTGCCCACACTGCGTTTATGTGTTTTGTGCGGATCTCAGAACAAACAGCAACTTTTGCCTTATAAAACATTAAGAGATTGGTTTTTATAACCGAAGTGGAGAGTGTTTACAGCGCGGTACGCACTGAGTCCTTATATAAAACAGATACGCTTCGTCTTTAAAGGGTTAGAGAGTTAAACAACCGAAAAAAAGGATGCGCGCTCTTTCTGGTGTATGGTACGTGCAGAGGCAACTTGAATACACTCATATACGAATACAAGTGTCATCTTACTGCCGAGGTGCATTTAGTCGTATTTACAACGTAGCACACTACACTTTGTGGTACAGTCGGTAGTGCTCCTTGAGATTTAGAGGTCCCGGGATCAAATCCGTACGTTATTCTGTTGTTTTCAAAACGCCAATCCCCGCAGGCAGATGACATGAGAATACCACAAACTCGACCACTACCGCTTCCTTTCATATCCCTTCCAAGTGACTGTTCACTAGTCTTCTTACTACAACCACAAGGTAGTCCGGCTAATTAGTGTCGCTGTACAAACTATAAAAAGGAAAAATGACAAACAGTACGTAAAAAGAAATCAGGATCGCCACACATAACACACTGAATTTAAGACTTGTGGTCTACGTACCTGTCTGCGCTCTATCAAACTTAACCGTTTCACCTTTATCCTGCTAATGTGGAATATATGGTGAGCTGCTAATAATGCCAGCACCACTAATGTGTAATATTTGGTGACCTACATTTGGCAACGCTGAAAGGGTCTCTCTCTGCACAATGTCTCAACACTGAATCAATCGTGAAAGACGTCCTATGTCATATCTGTGTGCACACACTCGGCTACCAACTAGGCCCTTGCCGAGTGTGTGCACGCAGATATGACATAGGACGTCTTTCACGATTGATTCAGTGTTGAGACATTGTGCAGAGAGAGAGAGAGAGAGACAAAGAGGCTCCTTTCAGCGTTGCCAATTGTAGTTCACCAAATATTACACATTAGTGGTGCTGGCATTATTACCACCACACCATATATTCCACACTAGCAGGATAAAGTTTAAAAAGCAGTGGTATATATATGTAACACGCACTAGCGCTACGAAAGACTCAATTTGCCCATACAGCACTACATAAATGTGTATCGTATAATTCTGAAAATAAATAACGCTTATTTCCGTAAACAGCAGTAAACTTTTAGCGACTGTCTGTGACGCAGAAACTGAATTTTCATATAAAGTGTGCATCAGCATCAGCCTTCAACGGTTAAATGTCATTACAATCCATACACGTGTATCAGACTATACCACCATTTTCTAAACATTCATCCGTCTATAATCGCTGAAATCGAAGCATTCTTAAATCCCAGTGTCGGGTATTTTTACCCCGTAACAATAGACATAGCCGATCCCAGTGGCCGCGCGGTCTAAGGCGTAGGTCTGCGACCGAGCGCTTGCTGGGATCGTGGGTTCGAATCCCACCGGAGACATGGATGTTTGCCTCTTGTACAATGTGTTGTCAGGTAGACGTCTCTGCGACGGGCCAATCCCTCGCCCAGAGGAGTCCTACCGACTGTGGTGTGTGTGATCAAGTGAAACAACCTCGACACCTACCGTGTGTAGGTAGAAGAGGTACGGCCTGCGAAACGAAACGACATCACTCAGAATGTCCATGAGGCAATGCACAGCCAAACATACACGTGACAGGTCGTGGTGGCGTACAGTTAGAGGGCAGATACGTGACTGATGAATTACCTGAGATATGAAATTTAAATTGTGATGTTCTACGCAATTACGTCGCACTTTATGTAATGCATTCTTAAAGTACACTGCGTCATAAACCAGAAGGCAGCAACATCAGTGGAATGAATATGTTATTTTATTTCCACACTCGTAAAGCAATGTAAAAACTTTAATTTTTGTAAAACTTATAATACAGTTCAACAAAACAGACGTGCCTGAGGTATTAAGCATGACAAATGTAAAGTTGTCGCTATCCTCTCCATGAACGCACGCACGTGGGGCAGAGGTACAGCTCCACTCGTTCTTAATCTCGGCACCAGACGGAGGTAAGCAGTCAACTTCACGCTCCGACCGCTTTAATCCCGTGAAAAAAATCACGGAACCCATCAACAGGTGGCTACGTGGACCCTATGGCCGGTATGGATGTTTTGAAGAAGAGAAAAATCACTTTCCCCTACCGGAATTCGAACCCTGGACCGCCCATTCCCGTAATGTAGTCACTGTACCCACTGCGCAAAACTAAATTTCACGAGGCACAGTGTTTGATGAGAAGCCGAAGTCGCCCACTGTCAGTTACAATGGGGTTACAATGAGGCCACTAAAAGCAGTCCCACGGATGATGCAGAAAACGTCGCTGCATGTTTGCCGCCGTTTCCACATGCCTTGTACTCCTTTCCCCATGATGACCGCCATCAACCAACCCATAGCACTTGTCGCTCCCTTGGCTTGCGACATAGTTACCTGTAGCACAGTCCTGCGAACAGAGTGACTACACGAATGGCGGCGGAAATACGGAAATACACTGAATTTGGGGAACCGTAACAGCCGTTGGCACCGGATGGAGGTGAGTGGTCAGCTTCACGCCACGGCCACTTTACAACACGAGTGATAGAAGCTGGTACCCAATCAACAGCACACTATGTGGGTTCAGACGCACTTCTGGACGATATGAAAAATAAATGAATTGCTTGCCCCTAACAAGAATCAAACCAAGATTCCTCAGACGTCCAATACGTAGCCTAGTCACTACACCAACTGAGCTACACTGGCTGTTAGAATTTTTATAACGCAATGTGTAGTTATTACAACACGAGCCGCCACTGACCATTCCTTCCTCCATACAGTTTAAACGTGGCACTGTCACATTTATTACGTGTCGCGATGTTTTATAACCATATCATCGGTCTCTGCAACACCACAGCAACTTATCCATGCCGTTCTCATTTGCCGTCCCGCACTGCTTGCTGCATACAGATCAACTCGCATTTAGAAATGCCACAGTGTTATTTATAGAGCAGTTTGGTTCAGCATTTCACAATACGTAAACTATCCCTGTAATCTCTACATATTTTTAATTGGCTAATTTAATGACTCGTTCAAGTGATCAGACACCGTATGGTGGGAAGCTAGCAAATAATGAAGCTAGCAAATAATGTTCCGGCATTTTCGTGGGCCAACTGAGGAAAACCAAGAAAAGCATCAGTCTGGTTAGGTGGTCTCCGGGTTCAGGTTTGAAACGGAGATCTACCGTATACGCACGCTCTCCAGGTGTAAAGGGCGCCCGTTGTTGATGACAGTCTGCGTGTCGGCCTACATTGCCTCCTTCTCTTCAGTCACCCCGAAGATGACAACTGAAATGCATGTCGATACGCTAAAGAACTTGAAAAACACGACAACGCTAAACCTCGTTACACCGAAGGGACAAGACATTACAAATTCATACTCATTTCAACTTCACCTGCCTGAAATTTTATAAACACAAATACGACAATCTTGATTTAAGCGCATACTCGAGGTTTGGGTGTATAAAACATTAGACGAAATGAAGGACACGTTCCACAGTTACTTTTAACCTTTTAAAGCTTAGCGGTAACTTTACATACGACCAGGTTTAACATTAAAAAATTCTACGTGGTGCCCACATTGCGTTTATGTGTTTTGTACGGATCTCAGAACAAACAGCAACTTTTGCCTTATAAAACATTAAGAGATTGGTTTTTATAACCGAAGTGGAGAGTGTTTACAGCGCGGTACGCACTGAGTCCTTATACAAAACAGATATGCTTCCTCTTTAAAGCGTTAAATACGACCACGAAATAGAACAGTGCACCCTAAACAAGAAGTTCAAAACAATCTACTCAACATATGAATAGCGCAGGCACCCGAATTTGCAGACACAAAGTTTCATGACGTTATTGTCGCTACCTTACATGTTCGTTGTATTAAAAACGTTTCAAATTGCGGAGATTACGGGTTCGATTACGGACTATTCATCGTCTATCTCGGTTATCAATTTTAATGCCGAAAAATAACAGTGAAATAAGACTATGCCGCTCATTTCCCTATATATGAACCTCAACGGTCGTACCATCTTATTCTGTGATGTGAAACACGCGTCAGTAAATAAACTAAGAAACAAAACAAACTGTAATAACGTAAGCACGCAATTGTCACTTGCTGGGTTCATTTAATGAGTCATTCAACAGCACAGCTCATGTTGAGTTCAGTCACCCCATCATTAGTAAACAATGACTTGTAAAGGGTTCTGAATAAAGAGGAACGGCCTAACGGAAGGTATTCTAATGGGATGTCTGTTAAGAACTGAGGAAAAACAAGGAAACTTCGGTAAGGACAGTATCCATGTAGCACAAAATTCTATGCTCGTGTTTTCAGCACGCTCTCATGCATTTCAACTAATTAATCTTCTTGATGAATGTACAGGATTTTTATCTGATATATACAACCAATTTAAAAAAATATTTCATAAAAATATTTTAAATGTTTCTTGCTTAAAACTATTTTCTTACTCTTTATACCAAAAACATACAGTATACAATTTACTGCAATATACTGTATACAATAATGTAAGTCACGAGACCTCACAACAGAAAAATAAAATAGAAACGGCTATCTGCATAAAATCCATTCTCTGTACTTTCACGCCAGCGGCCTGATGATGACCCCCTAAGGGTCCAAACACGTAGTTCTATTGTGAAAGCTAATGATATTTGTTTTTCCATCAGATCAAATTGTACAGGGCTGTGTGCTTTACAAGGAGATAATTTTCAGTGCGGACAGCCGGTCTGCTGGTGACGATATTAACCCACACCATCAGTAACACGGAACAGAGTAATACTCTTGTGTGGTGATGGGTTTATAGACTTTATCCATCGTCCGACGAGCAAAATATTAAAAATATTAAAAAATTAAAATCACAACGTTTCGGAAGCTGGCTCTCCTTCCGTCCTCAGGTGAATGGTGGGGGAGAAGAGAAGAACACCTACTCTGTTGGGCCCCTTGGACAGAGGTAGCCTCCATCCCTGGACTCCATTCACCTGAGGACGGAAGCAGTGCCAGCTTCCGAAAAGGTTGTGATTTTAATTTTTTAATATTTTTAATATTTTACTCGTCGGACGATGGATAAAGTCCATAAACCCATCACCACACAATATTATACAGCATCGTCAAAACCTTTTAGAGTCATACTCATTCGACCTTCAGTTTCGTTGCCTTCTGCTGTTACAACTTCAAAATGCTTCACAGCATTCAATCGTAACGACGCAGAAAATCGCTTACAGTCTATTTAGACCTATTATTCAATACGAAACAATTCTCACGTCATAAAATTCCCTTCGTCTAATACTACTCTGTTCGTCTAATGAATTAGAATGAATGGAAAAGACAGCTTGGATGATCCACGTGTAGATGGAGGATAATATTAAAACGAATCTTAAACAAGTATGGTTGGAGGATGTACAGTGGATTCATCAAGCGCAGGATGTGGACAAGTAGCAGGCTGCTGTTAACGCGGTAACGCAGCCTGGTGCTCCACATATTGCGCAGAATTTCTTGGTAGCCGTAGGAATGTTGTGAAACCGGACTGCTTTTGTACTGCGGCCTCCACAGGGCACACTGTCGCGGTCCCTGACAAATGTAAGTATGGAGCATTGGGAGAATGGTACCTGGCAAGAAAAACTGAAGAGTTCAGTTAGAAAAGATCCCCATTGTCACTGTCCCAAACACAAATCTAACATGGACTCTCCTACGATTGAAAACAGTCCTCCGCGACGAGGAAAACAACGCACGTCCTGATCAGGGTCTCTCCGTGACGTACTGGAAGGCAGTTCCATACACCAGCCGCTCTTTAAATGCAGACTGTTGTATTATTTATTATTATATCCGAACCGAGGCCGATCCCAGTGGCCGCGCGGTCTAAGGCGTAGGTCTGCGGCCGAGCGCTTGCTGGGATCGTGGGTTCGAATCCCACCGCAGGCATGGATGTTTGTCTCTTGTACAGTGTTTTGTGTTGTGAGGTAGAGGTCTCTGCTACGGGCCGATCCCTCGTCCAGAGGAGTCCTACCGAATGTGGCGTGTGTCTGAGTGTGATCAAGTGAAAACAAAAACTCTCTCTACACCTGCTGTGAACAAGTAGGTAGAAGAGCGAAGGGCTACGAAACGAATATCCGAACCGAGTGGTGAATTGGCGAGAAATGAAATTGCTCATTATACGTATAACACGAACAGAAGACGTCATTTACTGTTCATGAGAGAAGCGAAAGACGTGTTTACTTAACTATGCTGTCAACTGCTGAAATGATGTTGGCAGTGCATGAATGAAATATGATTGTTGAGCACTGGTGGAATGATACTGACAGAGGAAAATGGAAGCACCGGGCGGGAGACGTGTCCCATTACCATTTGGACCACTAAAAATCCCGAATTTACTGATTTACTGCTAAAACACTGAGTAAAATTCTGTAATAACAGCAAAGGGATGATAGTGACGAATTAAAAAATTTCCCCAGTCTTCACTTTTCATGCGTAAAGAAAAAACAGGCACGTCGGCTTGTTCAGCCCTGTACGTTTTTCAATTCTGAATACAGTCATACGTCAAAGACCACCACCAGACGTCGAGTTTCATGCCCTGTTGCAGAGCGCCATGGAACACAACGCCTACTGCTGTCTGTAGAAACAATTGCTATAAAAATCACTTATCATGGTGGACCCGTTCGTTCTCTCTCTCTCTCTCTTCTCTAGTATACAATTACCGACAAAATAAAATAAAACACCCAGCACAGACCTTGAAATTACAAAGACGAAAAGTAACGAGAGACCAAAAAGTGTGAGAAATATTCTGGGATACTAAGTGGATGAACTCTATAAAACAAGAGATTACATTCTCTAATTCTATACTGTTACGGCTGTTCTTTGAGATGTGGCTGTACGACGAAAAATAACTACCAACATCACGTAATAAAATGCAGCAAACTGTCCAAATTAGGGACATGCGCTTCCGGAATAAACGGAGTGAGTTCTACAGCTCCACACACACCTCACATGATAACAGCCGGTAACCAACTAACGACGTGCGTGCAGTAGACTCCTCTTTGAGAAGCTGCTGGTCTCCTATCAAGATATTCATAACCGAACGCGTAACGTGTTCGAAACATCCTAAGACAGGCCTCTCCGCAGAGCCAGTTAAAACCAGCACATAACCTCACTCAGTAGTTTTCTGAAGTCTGGGACAAGCCTTACAGCCTATTCCTCCAATTTACACCAAGGTCATCAAAGCAATGTCTTCCCCTTGTCACCCTAATTATACCTATTGAGTAGTCGGTATAGCAACTGTCTACAGGCTAGACTGTCCACAGTTTGAATCCCCGTAGGGTAAGAGATTTTCTCTTGCGTAAAACGTCCAAACTGGCTGTGGGACTCACCCAGCCTCCTATCCAATGGGTACTGCGGTTCCGTCCCTGGGATACATTGGCTGGGATGTCAAGTTGACCACTCAACTCCATCTAGTGTCAAGGTTAAGGATGGGTGGAGCTGTACCTCTACTCCCCCTATACTCCTTAATGGGGTAAACACAGACAATTTTACCTAATGACGTCAGGCGCGAACGGTGTACATTATGCAGCTCATCATCGCGGAATTTTCTCATGTTTTTTCGCCTCTTCCCTCTGAGGTACAAACCGTAACAGCAGACCGCCCTTCTCAGTACGCTGAATCTATGATCTTCCGTCACGGCAAGAGACCGTAGTTCACACTAATACAAAACAGCTGGCAGAATTATATTTTTGAACACATATTGTCGTCTCCCAAGTGTTTTGTAGCCGAACGGTGGCATTCTCCAACTCTAACAGACCCTAATGGTTGCACAACTCTCCTCAATCGAATTTGGAACTTACGGTGAAACTACCTGACAGCGCCTGTTTTATTCTTTCTCTCTCTCTCTCTCTCTCTCTCTCACACACACACACACACACACACACACACACACACACACATACACACACACACACACCTCACTATAATCATATTCATCACTCTGGGAACTCTGCAGTAAGAAACTGATTGCAACTCCGTTCCTTTGCAACTTACGAAATTACGTGAAACGTCCTATGAGAGGCGAAAATACCACAAGGAAATAAACTACAGGGCTGGAACTACAGGGCTGGATCTTGATGCATTAGTGGCTCAAAATTCGTCGTCGTCGCCGCCGCCACCATGCTTTCAAAGACTTGGGGGACTCGTGGCCCGTTTCGGTCTTAGTATAACAATCCTGTACGACAGAACTTCCATTTCCCTAATACTTTAAGATAGGTCAAAATCGGATGTGACGGATCTTCAAGCTTGTCCTGAAAGTATCGGCAATAACCGGACTCCGTTAAATCCGAGGTAGGTTTGCATTACGTTTGGAAATACCGCTGAAAGTAACGCAGTTTAACTTGCGTCTGTTATCAATTTTATCGCATGCGAACACGAACAGCTGCGTTCTGCGCATCTGAAAGAATACAGCACGTATTCATTTTTGCTCAAATATGCGTTAATTCAACGTTTTCTTTGTTGCCTTCTCCCACCTTGATAATCAACGTTCACTGGTCCTCCCACAGGGCATTAATGTCCAGTTTCTTACCAGAACCACTGCGTCGCAGTAATGAGGTCGCCAACTCGAAAGCCTACCGGCCCTTTGCTAATTGGGCCGCAACTACCCACTTCACAAGTACCGATTTCGGTTTCGTGTACGCCGCCTTCCTTATAGCCCGCTGAACACAGCCTCAACAGCGGTTCAAACAAACCGGCGATTACGCTACACCGGCGCCGCGATAAGGGGGAACTACACGCCGCTATCTAACTAAACTCGAAATAATTAGGACATTACACATTGTTGACTTCAGGCTACCTATTTCATTACAGTCAGGCTACGAAGTCTCCTCGGAGTCTTCCGGTAACAAATTATATCAGAGCACTTTATTCTTCTCGTCTCGCATAGGAAAGAGGCACTGCCCTGTAACAGGAATTTTAAACCCTGCCGACACACGTTAACCGTCGTGAATTGTCCAGTATTTTGTCAGAAATGGTATAGCGGACGTAATCTTACCTATTGCAGAATGTCACAGAAATGCGATATAACCAGGATTCCCATATATGACAGACTGGTATAAGCGGGATAGTTACTGTGCTACAGCACACTGAAAACGGAAGGGGAATGAAGAGGAAAATAATATTATAAATTGCAATCCAGGCCGCTGCGATTGAGGCTGACTACATGGCATGACATCACTCGTTAAAATGACATTATCAGAGGTCGCAGGTTCGATTTCCGTGGAGGGTTTAGTTCTCTACTTTGAAATACACGTGGTGTGTGGCGTTCTAAAGCCTCCAATACAACCTAGCCTTCCTTCCCCAGCTGGAAAACATGGCTAGAACGTTACAATTATTACCAATCTCTACCTTTAAGGCTAAAAATAAGTTGAGATTTGTCTTCCTTTTCCCCTTATTGCGTGGAATTTAAAAGGGCAAATTTCGAACACTGACAAGTAAATTGATATGTCTGTGGGCTCCCGCAATGTAGCAAGGCGTGGCCCACCCTTAGTGTTAAACAAAACACACACAAGCTCTCCATCTTCGCTGTAATTACATTGAACTGTAGAGACGTGACAAGGGTCTGGTATCAAAGGCCCGAGCTGCATGGAGAAAATTACAGTTCTGAGAAGCCCCCGTCCATTCTCGTCTCTTATAGTCAATATAACACGGTAGTTACTATGTGTGTAGCCCTGCACACCCCCTGATTGTAATGAGACATCAGGGGATGGGGTAACAAGAGCCCACACACCTAGTAGTAACACCCTAATTGAGACACCAAAATACAGCAAAAAAGTCGAATGTATTTATGGCTGGGAACAGTTTCTAATCGAAAGGTCCTACAAATACAAGGCCTAATGTATTGCCCGCTGAAAACTGTAATTTTTTGCAACACGACTGTTCGCTGTAGAGCGGACGACATCGTTGCTGCATAGCTACAGAGGCTGCCCGCTCTGTAGTGCTTCGTCCGGCAACAAAAAAAAAAAATCCTGTAGCACCCAACACGATGGGAGATGTACGTACATATAACGCAATACCGAGGCGCGTTCGGAACTTGTATCCTGGGGACCTGCACACATGGCCATACCGTTTTAACCTTTTAAAGCCTAGCGGTAACTTTACATACCACCAGGTTTAACGTTTAAAAATTCTACGTGGTGATCACATTGCGTTTGTGTGTTTTGTACGGATCTCAGAACAAACAGCAACTTTTGCCTTATAAAACATTACGAGATTGGTTTTTATAACCGAAGTGGAGAGTGTTTACAGCGCGGTACGAACTGAGTCCTTATATAAAACAGATACGCTTCGTCTTTAAAGGGTTAAACCACTGTGGTGACACTTCCTGCCCATCGTCAACAACTGTACATATATTGTACAGAATGACCAACTGAAAACCTAACCCACACAGACAGCAATTTAACGGAAACTGCATGACTCACAATGCTAGGTCTATCGCCGCGCGTACGGTGCGCTGCTTGATCTGACGACTTAGACACGCAGTGCAGTATGTCCATAACACACGTGTGAAGCACAATGTAACAAGCGTCTTTTGTTCGTGAATGTGCGGTACAGTTAAATACAGGATTTTCACTGTTGAAACCAATATAAGGAAAAAAAGTGTCGGACGAAATTTCTTCGAAACACTATTTAATAATCTGTTCACCAGGTGTCACGCATGTCTGGACACTGAAAGAACACATTTCAAACACACATTCTGACACGCGGCAAGTTATAGTATGCACACACACACACGCATACACACACCACCACCATATATATCATATGAGGAAATGTAAGGCCGTTAAGCTTGCCGTGTGTCTGGGTTCAGTTTCCATCCGGAGGTACGTGCAAGTTGGTTTGGTTGTATCTGTCGGTCGCACGCAACTTCAAATCTTCCCACCAGGTCCAAATACTTTGAAATTGCTGGCTTAAAACAATACTTCGTACACAATTTGTGAGTACATTCATTATAAACGTAGCAAATTTCATATTCCTTGACGCTAAGTCGAAGCGTCGTTAAACACCTGCTGATAACCACTGGCACAGACGTTTATTTATACCGCCGACCCCCTGAACATGAGCAGATCTATTCCGATTACGTATTCAGCTCCTTCACTGTTACACATCCATCAAAGATTGAAACAGTATAAATAAGAAAGGCCTGAGAGAATTAATTTTATATCTCAGCACAGAAAACGAAGCTCCCAATGGGACTGAACACTGTGAAGACCCACTGAGGACGTACAGATAAAAATCCGCTCTTTATCATGTTATACAGTAAATCCAGGCGAGGCATTATTTTCACTCGCATGCCGCTGAGACTCATTCGCCCATCGGACAGAAAAAACCGCCTGCTGGCAACTTAAGACACGACATCTGGTATAGCGGCCACATAAAAGACGACAGGATGGAATGTCTGCATATACGTGATACCTAGCACTCATTTCGACGATACAAGTAAGTAACGTATAATAAAACGAACGAGACACTTCGCAAAAACCTGCCTGTACATAACTGTTAAGTCCTTCCAACCCGATCATGACGTAACCTGCTACTGGTCTGTAACACTCTGTTGCCAGTGCATTACATGGGACGGAGTGTCTCTACACACAGCACCTACAAGGCACATCGTGGATAATTACCTATGCAAAATGGACGTACCGGATTTCAATTAGCTCAGTAAGTCTACCTGTATGTCACAAACAGGAGCCGTAACTTCTATATACAAGTGAACGTAAAGTCGTCAATGTAAAAACCCACAAGGTGTAAAGGGAGTCAATGCGTAGCTCGTCATATTAACCTCGGCACTAAATGGGGGGGAGGGGTGAATGATCAGATTCACGCCGCGGCCGCTTTATCCCCCGACATAAGAGCCCCCAGTAACCACTGAAGAGGAGACAGTGTGGGCCCCACTGCCCGTCTTGGACGCCCTGGAACACAGAAAAATGTCTTGCCCCTGCAGGAAATCCAACCACAACTTCTCGATCGTCCAGCCTGTAGCCTAGCAGCCTCTGCGGACACTAAATTCTGATTTTGTCGTCAAAACACCTGGCATATGGCGCAAGGATACCACGGCAGAGTTCGTCGTTCCTGTAAATTGTTCCGACGACGCTGCAGTCAACTGACGACGACGCCGTTTCTGTACCTTTCCTAACTGTTAAACTGACACCGGTTGTCTAGTGGCTGAAAACAGCGCATTCTGTCGCATTCATCTCAGTACGTGTGTCCACAGCCTTCCACACTAGAACGGCCACAGACGAAATTGTCTTCAGAACAGCAGATGGTGGGAAAGACTAGAAACTAAGGAATCACCAAGTAGCATAAATAGTGCTTAAAATACATCGTACGGAAAGTGATAAAAATGAGATATGTGTGTGTGTGTGTGTACATACAGGCCTATATTTTTCCCCACAAAGTGCATGACACAGTGACGCGGTGTTTTCTACTAGGTAGGAATGTGACTTTTAATGATTATTCAGGTGACTCTAAGGCATCAGACGGTTAAGCATTTCGAATTCTTAAAACACAGATAAACCTTGAAAGAAATGCATTACAAGAGAGTCCGGATAGCACGGTATGATTAGGACAGGAAGTAATTACAGTACCAACTGAACGTGAAGGCGTTTCTTACCGGCAGGCTTACAGTCAATCACCCAGTAGAAGAAGCAGAGCGGAAACATTCTCGTGTACTTACCTGAAAGAGAGACAAACAAATAATTCAGTAATGCTGATCATATATATCAACACAGTAACGTCTGTTTGCAGCATCATGAACTACTGAACGGACATTTTCAACAGCAACATTTTCAGAAAACTTATGATACTGCACTGAAGGAAATCTTTGTTTTCACCAACTCCTTCTCAAAAAATGTTTTTACCAAAAAAGGTAACATTAAAAATTGATAGTGCTGCCTCTGACGGAAGCCATGGGAACTACATGAAATATGTTAGCTTCCTTTGGCCTCCAGTGGTAGCAGCACAAGCACTTCACAGCAACGCGAAGTTATTGGCTCTAGAAAAACTATCCCCAAACCCAGAATTCAGTTATGTCCCTCCACCAGATCCTACAATTTCCTTCCAGTTGCGCAGAAAACGACTGCCGATCAAAATCGCGTTTGCTGTGACAATCAATTAAGGCTCAAGGCCAGACGCTTAAACGTGTTGCAATATATTATCACCTGTTCTTTTTTTTTCCATGGCAAATTGTAGTGGCATTTTCCCGAACCACTTCATTTGGCAACGTCGCTACTGCAGTTACTGACGGACATCGAGAAAGTACAGTCGACGCGGTTATAACGGCATCGGTTTATACGACACCTCGCTTATAGCGTCAGATATTCTGTGGTACCGATTAATTCCCCACTGTGAACCCTACGGTTACACTCATCAGTTACCACACTCGTTTATAACGACACAAAATATTCAGTCCCTTTCATTACGTTATAACCGAGTTCAACTGCATATAAAGTGACTGATAATATCGAAGACCGCATATCGAAAAGTTCTTTAAAGTTTCAAATATATAAACAAATCTTTGACAAAATATTTTATTGTTTCTACGTGCGAATAAATCACGCGAGCACAACTAGGTCATTTGTATAACTGACAGTCGCTACTGTACACTTGAATAATACTGCCTTTTAATGAGGTGGCAACGTGTAATATGGCAAAAATTTGAGAGAAACCTGCTTTTTCCACCTTCGGCATCGGAGATTAAGGAGAAAAGTCACGCAGGCACAAGAAACTCAGCTCAATTTCCTACCCTTCCAAATCGTAACTGCGGTTTCGGTTACGGAAATCAAATTACAATGAAGCCTTTATCACCAACAAATGCACAAAGAGAGTTTTATCATCAATCGTAACACACTCCTACATGTTTCGACCCTGCTGGGTCATCTTCAGGGAGAACTTTCCGTTTCCATTACGGTAGGGTTGCACTTTACGGTTGAGTGAGAATGTGCTGTTGACTGTGTGCTGCGTTGTTTTTTGAGGCGTGAACTCTCCGCGGTCCGGGCCTGCACTGCAGTTCAGGCCCGGACCGCGGAGGGTAAGGGAAACGAGAAGTTCTCTCTGAAGACGACCCAGCAGGGTCGAAACATGTAGGAGTGTGTTACGACTGATGTGAAAATTCTCTCTGTGCATTTGTTGGTGATTAGTGTTTTTGTATAATATAACGCACGGACATGGAACACATTAAAAGATTTACAAGCTGTGTGTCTATAAAATATGGTATTACTCTGCAATACGTTGCCGAACTTCACATTTTCCCCACTGTTTTAGCGTTGGGGCAATGACTGAGAGAACATGTGCAGAACACCACTTACAGCAGCCTGGCGATTTGCCCCAGATACATCACTGCATAAAACACACGTGCAATGACTACCAAGATTAAAAATATTTAAATAAAATACGCTTCATGTAATGGGAACACAGACATAATTTCGTTTTACTGTTTGGTATATATTTTCCTGTGTATAAACACTGCCTCGTACAGTTTTATCTTTGGTAAGCTGTAAAACTGCACTAAAACATAACACTCATTAGTCGAACATACAGGCTGCTGTTACTACCGTTCCGAAAACTTGGCGTTCCACACAGACATAACAACAACGGCTGAAACATTAATCCTGAGAATATTTGGGCTTAATAATATTAATACACTAATGCCGAAGGTATCGGGCAGTAAAGCTTCTGATATCAGGCATATCCAGTTACTGTACAACATTTCCATCATCCAACGGGTGGGCGAGGCATGCAGCACGTATGCGGGACAGGAGAGGTGCATATAGGGGTTTTGGTTGGAAAACCTGAACAGACCACTTGGAAGACGTATGCGTAGATGGGCCGGGGGGGGGGGGGAGATAAGAAAATGGATCCGTACGAAATCGGTTTGGAAGACGTGGATTGGATGGGTCTGGGTCGGGCTAGGGAGAAGAGGTGAGCGCTTGTGAATGCGGTATTGAGTCTTCGCGTTCCATTAAATGCGGGGAGTTTGACTAGTGACGTGTCAGCTTTACGAAAAGTAATCTCCTCCATATAATTAGCTTCTGTGTCCCATGAAGCGGCAGCCATGAAGCGTGGTTACACGTCACGAACGCGTCCAATCCAGCAAAATGCACTACCTCGCTAACATTAAACCTTCCATGCTTACTTAAGAAGATTTTCCTACCGCAAAGAAGACACTGCAGCTCCATTACAAAGGCGTACTTAGTCGTTTATGCTGTTTTACGAAATAATTTGTTTACTCTGATAATCGTTACACAATTCATATTACAAAACAAAAATACACTGAGTGGGCTCCAGTGACTTGGCCACAGCGATAATGCTTACGAGCTGCTCTCTGGAGGTCCCCAATTCGAATCTTGGCTGGGATATCAATCATCCTGGCGGTTTTCAAGATTCTTCCTCATTCCATCCAGTGAAATGCAGAGAAAGCACCTCAAAATAGCCCACGCCCCCTCCTCACCCCGTTATTCCTAACTGATCATTTACTAAACATCCTACGATTTGACAGTAAAATATCACCATAATTTATATCATCATGCTCGCAACAGCCTTGCAATTCGTTCCTGTCACAACATAACAACCCAGAAAATTGTAACCCATTTGTAAGTCTCAAAATATGCAACCGGATGGACCATTAGCTGAGGGTGTAATTTACTGAATTCGATTCATAATATCTGATATACCCGTGGTTAAAGGAAATTTTAATTTTTTTTCCCATTGGCGCAACAGCCCCTAGCGGGCCAGAGCCTCCTTATTATCGAGGCTCCACGATCACAGACACACTACACGCGGTAGGACTTCTCTGGACGAGTGATCAGTCCGACACAGAGACCTCTACCTGACAACACACACAAGTCACAAGAGGCAGGCATCCACGCTCCATGCCCCCGGTGGAATTCGAATCCACAATCCCAACATGCGAGCAGCCGCAGATCCACGCCTTAGATCGCGTGGCCACTGGGATCGGCAAGGGGACTTTTCATACAAGAACAAATAATTATGAAACCCATGGAGCCTGTTAACGTAAATTTTGGTTCTGTACATACGATATTTGTCATTTACTGAGTTTTCTATGCGGTGTGGGAGAACTAAGAGCGCGTTTAATATTTATGGGGTCTGATGCACGCCCCTTGACGCGTCCGGAAGGGTCGATAAGTATTTCGATAAATTAGTTAAATAGGGGACATGTTTCTTACACATTCGGTTGCAACCGCTTAGACACCCCAGCAGGCGCACCACGACGTAACACTGTGTTGCTATGGTGCCTTAAATATGCAGTATTTTAAACTGAAACTGGTTTGCAAGTATTAATGCGCTGTCAGTCTCTCGAAATCCCCTTACATTACGTATCCTTTTGGACTGCAGCCAGCGGGTGTCGGCTGGGTTTCCGACGCTGGATCTTCGCCCGATGATCGAACTTCCCCCCAGATCCACGCGCGAGATGTCTAACCACGGATCTACGGAGACGATCTTGAAAGGAACCGTGCAAATCGCATCTTGCACTCTTACAAATTCCAGTATTAGATCTTCACTCTTCATGGATGTTACGCAGCATAGATTTGTTGTTACCGACGTTTCGGGACAACCTGTCGGTCCCATCTTCAATGGTCAAGCAGTCCAGTCTTCTTCAACTTGGTTTGGTACTTAGTTACCGACGTTTAGGTACAACCTATCGGTCAGATCTTCAATGGTCAAGCGGTCTTCAACTTGGTTTGGTACTTAATTACCGACGTTTCGGTACAACCTATCAGTCCGATCTTCAATGGTCAAGCAGTCCAGCCTTGAACTTGGTTTGGTACTTAGTTACCGACGTTTCGGGACAACCTAAGCAGTCCAAGTCTTGGACTGGACCGACATTTCAGAGTAACCGCTTCATCTTCAGCAATGTTACTTCCATCGTAAAGACGGCGTCTGTAGGTTGTTCCTGAACACTTGCACCAGTCCAGACTACACCGCCTTACATCCCAAAAGACCGTATCTTAAAACAGGCATGTTTTTAACTGAAATTATATTAACATCCATCGCATGGAATGATCTGTGTGTACTTTAATGTTACTGCTACTGGCAGCGCAGTTATCAATATGGGCACTGTGCAGTTGTTTATCACTACACGCACACATGACGTAGATCTAACACAGCAGAACTACCCGTTTGTTGTAACGAGACGCCTAGGAGGCGCCAGGACATTCGGTGAAGGTGAACAAGCGGCGTAGAACAGAAATGCATAGTCTTGCAACAGGAAAATTAACAGCTGAGCTCACCGCCATTTTTATTATGCTCCCCCCCCCCCTCCCCCCGCACCAAGTATTCGTTCCGAAAACCCTGCGAGGCCTGTGGTGTGTCTTGTGCTTGTATGTGAACGCAATGCAAGAAATAAGTAAAGAACATAAAAAGGCACTGCCTTGCTTCAAATTATACAGGGTGATTTCTGCACAGCCTTTGGCGAGTCCTCGACTTGCACAATCTCCCTGAGCCGCCTGGACGGCTAGAAGAATTACGGACCATTTTACACAGAACTCCCTGTATATACCACACACCCCCAACTACAATTCTCATTTTGAAAACGAACACACCGGTCACGCCCCGGAGAGTAGAGAAACTTCTTGACGAATGCAGCTGGGTCCTCTGAAACGTCGGTACACATTTACTAGATTATACGTCACATTATAGGAAACCGCTATCTTCAGGGGTAAGAATTCTGGTAATAAATTATCAGATATTCACTGATTTATGCACAGTGGCGTACATAACTGGTCGGGACCCCCGCGAATCGATAATCGAGACCCCGTTATAATTATTGGCTAAGGTACTCCCACATTTGAAAACAGGGATCCAGTCAGAATTTTATCGTGAAACCGCGAAAAAAGGAATTCACTCCGGAAACTCCCTACAAAATTTTGGAATCCTAAACTTCTGGGAATCACTCTGACCCATGAATCCACCGCACCGCCAGGTCCACTGGGGGCTTCATCTACGCCGCTGTTCATACCGCACTACGCAGTAAATCAGTAACTATCTTACTGCGTCAGAGCGTAATTACACAGACAGGTGCTTCCAATTCAAAAACGGGACACGCTGATTCTACTATATACAGGAGATCTTAATTTTGTGCGCAAAAGTCAGTACTATAAAATTACACTAATGCTTCTACTATATGCAGGAGATGCTAATTTTGTGCGCAAAAGTCAGTACTATAAAAATACACTAATGCTTCTACTATATGCAGGAGATGCTAATTTTGTGCGCAAAAGTCAGTACTATAAAAATACACTAATGCTTCTAGTATATGCAGGAGATGCTAATTTTGTGCGCAAAAGTCTGTACTATAAAATTACACTAATGCTTCTAGTATATGCAGGAGACGCTAATTTTGTGCGCAAAAGTCAGTACCATAAAAAAACACATCATAATATCAATTGGTGATGTGTCCAAACACTTAAACCTCAAACAAGGCATTTCCAACAACACTGCGGGGCTTCAAACATGCGACAATGTCCGCTATGTAAGTACACCTGTAATTATTATAGTAAAACCAACAACCAGCCAACCTCTGAGGGAGAACACATCATTCCAATCACGATTACGACAAAAATACGCAGGAGGGGGTAGAGCAAGAGGCAGGTCTAGAAGTAAACTTACACTCAACGGGATACACATTTATATTCGGTTCCCAGAATACGGGACAAAATCATAATACATCTAACACCAACAGTAAGTTACGGGACAATAAATTTAGCCAATAAATCTTTCGCAAATATGTCGAAGCTCAAATACATGGGAATAATACTAACAAATTAAAATTACAGTAAGAACAGTTTCGTTTTTTATATGCGTCAAACTTGGTCTATCACATTACAGGAAGAAAACAGGCTGACAGTTTTCGAGAACTGGGTGCTGAGGAAGATATCTGGGCCTAAGAGGGACGAGGGAAGACGGGACTACACAAAACCGTAGCTTCATTACCTGCACTCCTCACCAAATATTCGCGTGACGAAATGCAGAAGAATGCAATGAACTGAGAATGAAGCTACGTACGGGGTAAAACAAGAGATACAGGTAGGATTCCGGTGGAAACGCCTCAAGGAAAGGTGCTAATTGGAATATCCAGGCCTAGAGAAGAGGATAATATTAAAAAAATTGGTGTTAAATAAGATGGGAGAGCATGGATTGGATTCATCCGGCTCTGAGTAGAGCCCAGTGATGGTGTCTTATGATCACGGTAATAAACCTTTGGGTTCCATAAAATTCGGCAACTTCCTCGACTAGCTAAACAACTATTAGTTTCTCAGGAATTCAATGGAGTTAGGGAAAAATGCTTGCTACCAATCAGTCGACGCAATATTTTTGTCTTCTCGTCTCTCACCCAAGAACATAAAGATTAAAAAGACCCGCACAAAAAAAAATGTACGGATACAAACTTCAGCTCTATCTTCTGAGTGTGTAGATAAACGGAGAACTACGATAAACGTCAGAAAGCAGGCAATTCCAAGTCAGCCGTTGTGCTGACGAGTTTGGTAAAGGGGTAATGAACTGTGAATAACCGAATGGGAAGGAAGTTTCTGTCGTCTATTTTGAGGCGCTGAACCAGGACACGCATGGTGTAGCTGTCCACGTGTAATAATTCATTATAAATTGACAGGCGTTCTTTGAGGTGACCCAGAAGCTCTTTACGAGTGACGAACCCTCACGCCAGACGTTCACACTCAGTCAGGCCAGACTGCTGCTTGTTATGTCGGAGTCCGTCACAACCTCAAACCACTGCTCTAACTGAGCAACTACAAAATGCATTACCATACACAGCTAACTGTTCTTTGAAGTGAGTTTAACATACAAAAGGATGAACTAAATGATTTCGTCTGCCCCGTGCGCTCTTTATGTTTGTCTGTCTTACAACAAAAAAAAAAAAACGCAACAGGTACTTGGGAAAAGTACACATTACAATTCTGGCATGTGTGGTTCAGTGTTTAACCTTTTAAAGCCTAGCGGTAACTTTACGTACCACCAGGTTTAACATTAAAAAATTCTATGTGGTGCCCACATTGCGTTTATGTGTTTTGTAGGGATCTCAGAACAAACAGCAACTTTTGCCTTATAAAACATTAAGAGATTGGTTTTTATAACCGAAGTGGAGAGTGTTTACAGCGCGGTACGCACTCAGTCCTCATATAAAACAGACACGCTTCGTCTTTAAAGGTTTAATCATCTAGAACACCGTGATACTTAAGGGGAAAAAATGTACGAGATACAAGACGTGCACTTTAGCTTTCTCTACGAACTTTGTTCAAAACATTTCTCGGTCAGGTAAACACTTCGAAAGCTATGACTGAGATAGGCGGATAAGCGACTGGGGTCTTCATGTGAAGTGTCTGTAACATACGTCACATTTTAATTAAGATGAGAATTTGTCCACAAATTACCGTGGAATTATTAATTTTTATTTTTTATTGTCCTTTCCTCTTCTACCTACTTGTTCACAGTAGGTATAGAGTTTTGTCACTTGATCACACTCAAACACACACCACACTCGGTAGGGCTCCTCTGGACGAGGGATCGGCCCGTCGCAGAGACCTCTACCTGACAACACAAACACTGTACAAGAGGCAAACATCCACGCCTCCGGTGGGATTCGAACCCACGATCCCAGCAAGCGCTCGACCGCAGACCTACGCCTTAGACCGCGAAGCCACTGGGATCGGCCTGTGGAATTATCCCAACATAAAATTTCATGAAGATCCGTTCTGCGGTTCTCCACTTGATATGTGTAACCAACGCAGGCTGGCACGCAGACGCGCGCAGCGAAATTTGCAGAGCCGTCCTCTGTGATGCCCGGAAGTTTAAGGTACAACAAGTCTCTGCAAGGAAATGGGTATGCCTAATGATATAACGTACACGCAAACGCGTGTGTGCTAAGTGCGAGTGCTCAGCTAGATCTTCAGCACGAGCAAGAGATTTTACCGAATAATACCGGGTGAGCGGAAACTCAATGTGCACCTCTAGGAAGTAGGATGTAGGTTATAGATGTAGTCACAGTGAATGTAGAGTACTCACGGTCACAACAAGTGCTGGAAGTAACCTCCAAGGGCATGTGACAGGGGCCCCGTACGATACAGGTCTGAGTGTAAGTCATCGTAAATATACACGCTGCCCTTCGTTTTACTACTCCCCACTTGTTTTAAGCCTTTTCTTTAACGCCCCTTGCCAATTTAGGCCGCTTCTTAATTTACGCCCTCTTATTTTCGATTTAATGCCATTTGGCTAGTTGCGCTTTGTTACGCTAAGCCCTACCTATTCCATTATTTCCTATGGAAATATCGCTGTTAATTTACGCCTTTTTGATTAACGTCCACTTTGTCAGGAACACAACTAGCGCGTAGAACACTGACTTAGTGTATAGTACTTACGGTTCGGGTAAGTACTGGAAGTAACCCTCATGGGCAAGTGACAAACGTCACGGGCTGGACGGCAGAGGAATCGTCGTTCGATCCCCGACCAGCGTAAGAGATTTTTTATATTCTCAAAAGCGTCCGCACTGCCTCTGGGGTTCACGTAACGCCCCACTCAATGGATACCAAGGACTTTCCCCATGGTTAAAACGGCCGGGGCGTGACGGAAAATCACCTATATCGCGTGCAAAGTCAAGAATCTGTGGCGCTGTACCGCCACTCCCCCACACGCCTTGAAGGCGTGACGAGAGGCTTTTTTACATTTACCATCATTGCCTTTAAGCCGAAAATGGCGGCGGGAGTCGCATTACAGCCTACCCGTCGCACAGCCGTTACAACTCCAGAAGTCCTCGGCGGCTTAAACATAACAAATAACAGACACTATGTATGTTTTGGTGCCTTACATTAAGACTGCAGAAACTGTCCGACGGCGGTGGGGGTTCTGGTTAGATGTGGACGCATATCTGACATGGACCTTCAAAAGAGAATGTTCGGAAGCTGAATTATTAAGCTATTAATTAAACGTAATGAGTAGCGGATTTGCATGCTACAAACCGCAGGGCGCCTGCAAATCGCACAGACACGGCTCACAAATCACCTGGTGTCACTGTTTAAATTTGCTGCGCATTTGCTGACGTCCAGTGGAACACAATTTGTATCCACAGACATAATGTCGCCTCCACAAATCACTTCTGCGTCAAACAGTCACGTTTCATTCGTCGCAGGACATTCGGTTAATGACATGTGATCTCCTCACTCCTTGAGCTTGTACGGCGCTTCGGCCTGTTTTCGGGCCATGGCCTTCCCGATCTCCTTCCTCCAAACTTCTCTGTTCCTTACTGGCGCCTTCCGCACACAAATCTATGGCATCCATCCAACCAGCAGCCTCCCATCTACTACCAGGCTTTCCCACGGGTCTTCTTCCTCCGAAACATCCTCACACTGCTTTTGTAAAATAGGAGAATCATCCGTCCTTACTGTGTGGCCAACCTACTGCAAAATATACGATCCTACAGGGTCTATATTTTATCTGACAACTATCGGTTGCCACTTCCCGTCGGCTCATTTGTCGTGTTAACCTTTTAAAGCCTAGCGGTAACTTTACATACCACCAGGTTTAACATTAAAAAATTCTACGTGGTGCGCACATTGCGTTTATGTGTTTTGTACGGATCTCAGAACAAACAGCAACTTTTGCCTTATAAAACATTAAGGGATTGGTTTTTATAACCGAAGCGGAGTGTTTACTGCGCGGTACGCACTGAGTCCTTATATATATAACAGATACGCTTCGTCTTTAAAGTGTTCACCTAGGCCACTCAGCCGAAAACCCCACATAACGACGGCGGAGAAGCGGTGAAAAGTAAAAAACGAAAGTTGCCAAATAAAGTAAGGACTCTGCAGTATAGTTAAGATTATCTGGAACACTGTCAATGCACAATAATATAACTATAAAATGGTCGTACCCTGCCATCAACACCAACCACTTCACCTAAGAACCGCTACAAAAACCCAGTTATCGACGTATAATGCCAACCGTTTAAGAACCGGGACAGCCGTACCAGTATCGTGACTAGACTAAGGGCTGCAAGACAGGAGGATCGAGATTCGATCCCCCCCCCCGCCCAGACCGGCTCCGGGGTAAACGTAAACGCCTGGCTGTCCCTACGTACGGCATGAAGGCTTAATGAGGAACGGGGTTATACCTCCACTAATTATTAACCTCGGCGCTAGATGGATGTGAGTGGTCAGCTTTACGCGCCTACCACCTTATCTCCAGGGGAACCCCCCCCCCCCCCGGAACCCACTGAATAGGAAGCTGGGTGGGCCTCAGAGGCAGTCGGGACCTTTTGGAGAAGAGAAAAATCTCCTGTCTGTGCCGGGCAATTAACCATGACTACGTCGCTCCAGCCCGGAACTTAGTCGTTATACCGAACGACCGAACCCGCTCCCGCGTATCTAATGGGTACAGGAAGTAAAGCAGCCGGGAGGCGATGCTAACCAGTTACTACAACCAATCTACTATCGTGGTTAAGAGTACGTGGAATCATACCTACACTCCCCTCACACGTCTCCACAGTGCAGTGCTTAATAAGCACAGAGGCAACTTAACCTTTCACCTTGCCAACAAGGTATAGCGGTCGGTACAGCGACTAGACTACGAACTGGACGGTCGGGGGTTCCAATCCCGGCACCGGCAAGTGATTTTTCTCTCCTACAGAACCTTCTGACCGGTCTCGGGGCCCCCTCTACCTCCCACTAATTGGGTACCGGGATTCTTTTCCGGGACATCAAGTTGGACACTCAACTTAGTACCGACGAGAAAGCTAAGTGGGGCTGTACGTCTGCACGTGTACTCCCTGTGTATCATTGGCATCCAACCTTTTTTTCTTACAAACCGCCACACCCGTTATTGTAGGCTGGTTCGCAGACTCTACGTATAAGAATCACAATAAGTGGCATACGTAGCAGCCTAAATTACTGTGTAATGTTTACAGTATATACATCATTTAAAAATGTCGCTGCGGGCCGTACAACACAATCTGGCGGGCCGCTGTTTGGAAACCCACGCTATACATATATGCCTTCATATCATGGACTGGGGAAACCTTACCTTTACTTCTACTGCACCAACAACTCTAATTAATAATTAATGTGAATTTTGAAAATAATTGTGGCATATGCTTAACGCCAAGTCCGTGCTGTACTCGTAAGCACAGGCTGTCCGCTGCACGCCCCCTGCGGGGAGGTGTAGCACTTTATGTGTAACTTGTAAACTGGTTCTGCGCATGACTGATGGCTGCAGTCAGTTTTCCTAATTAAGCTACTGAGATGATAATAAATTGCTGAGACGGACTGAGTTACCGCAGTCGGTAATTAGCTAACGCTGCTTGTTCAGCTGGAAGTCTGAACCCGATTTGCAGTCTTCAGGGTGTCACATATTATCGGTGCCTGTGTACGAAGATAGGAAATGTACTGGGAAGGTGGGAGAAACGATAATAAATATGGACACTCCCTTAATACTTACTGTAACAAACCAAAGAAACCGATACACAGTGGGAAATGTACACATGACTAAGAAAGATTTCCTTATAGCCATTTGACGAGAAAAATCATGGGCGGTACGCAATTCAATGTCGTTACGCGTGTGCGCTACGCAGAAAAATAAACAGCATTAACTGAAAAGTAACTTTAAAACCCAAAAAGAAAAAAAAATGGAACTGCTTTCCTATCTAACGCTTCTCGATTTCCGAAACAGTATTGCTTTTCGGAAAGTTGCAAGGTTTAGCCCATTTGTCCTTCTAGTAGGAGTGACATGAGCAGATGAGCATGAAGCCGTGACGGAATGACACTGACAGGAGAAACCCTGTCCCAGTGCCACTCTGTCCATCACAAATTTTACATGGACTGAACTGACACTGAACCCGGGCCGCCACAGTGAGAGCTCGCGTGAACAATGGCAAGGCCTTTTAAAGACGAAAATTAACATAAATTCAGTCCGTATCGCGCAGTAAACAAACACTGTCTCGGGTACAAAAATCCGTCAGGGTTGTATAAAAAGAAAACTGCTACAAAAAACAAATGTCATCTGTGGGTACAGCGTCGAATTTCTGGACGTTAAACCTGGTGGTAAATAACGTACCCACTGGGCTTTAAATGGATAATAAAACGCACTCCATATTTCAGGCCAATTATATTCACTTCTTAGACAGAAATTGGCCTACGTGGTAAACAGGATACCGCAACTAAGATACCACTTACAGTTTTCACCAATTATTTGGGTAATCAGATAAGTGAAATAAGTGTGGAAATTATAAAAAAATGGTGGAAGGCAAAATCTCAAGAGAAGCGACCCAGAACAATATTGAAATACATACTAAAGCCATAAGACGTAACAATGTAAACTGGATTCATCCGCATTCTAACAGAGTCCTAAAGGGGGACTGTACTGGACATGGTAATGAACTTTCAGGGTTTCACAGAATGCAGTGGATAATGACCCACTTTAGTAACCATGGAGTTATCAAAGACGAATTTATGCCCAGTGGGCAGAGACTATGGTTTTGTGTCCAACCGTCTTGATCTGGTAGTTTGGTCCGGAATAACACGTAAGGTTCCTTGTGGCCTGAATGTGCTCAGGTTGGGTTCGCTTGAGTTAATTAACAGAATTTATTAACGTTGGATGGAAACAAGATTTGGCTAGTAACGATTTTTATGAATCTTCGGTCACGGCGTTAAGTACAGCTGCTGTACCGACTGTCCTCCAAAGCAATTCGACAGCTTTCTCTTAATAAATATTCATAGCAAGCAGTGGCTTTTGTACACAATCTAGAATCACTTCCTGCACTAACCTTAATTACTGACCCGGCGTCGCGCATCTCAGTGGCTTTCCCATTATTTGTATTGGCCGCGAGCTTACAATTAAGAAGCCGATCCCGGTGGCCGCGCGGTCTAAGGCGTGCGGCTGCGGCCGTTCACGTGTTGGGATTGTGGGTTTGAATACCGCGAGGGCATGGACGTCTGTCCGTTGCGAGTGTCGTGTGTTGTCAGGTAGAGGTCTCTGCGTCGGGCTGATCACTTATCCAGAGGAATCCTACAGAGTGTTGTGTGTGTCTGGGTGTGATAGTGAAGCCTCGATAGTGAGAAGGCCCTGGCACAATAGGGGCTGTTGCGCCATGGAAAACACATATATATATATATACACACACACACACACACACACACACACACACACACACACGCCGTATATATATATTTAAGAACCATAATATACTGCTGTACATTTTTATCGCTGTAATTTGGTAACAAGATGCGACAACAGATATATTCGTGCGTCACAGCAACGGATCATAATAAATAAAGTAACCTGAAATTCGCCGAAGAAATTTGGGTGGGGAACTGTTTTTCTTTTCAGTATCGGCATGTGCTTCACGTAGTCTCGAGTGTGCGTGCGTGCGCGTCTGCGTGCGTGCGTGTCTGTGTCCGTGCGGGGACGGGGGCGGGGTACGTGCGCGCACGCACGCGCGCGCGCACACACACACACACACACACACACACACACACACTTGTGACTGACAACGGATGGGCTCCAACATCGGATCCTTCGAACACCGGGCCACTAAGCTAATCATCCAGCCGGTTCCCCAGCTCTTCTGCTCCCATGCACTTTAGAACTTCTAAGCGTCTCTGCGGAAATTTTCATTATTTTGTTCCCGTTATTTAACAGCTCTAACATTGTACTGTAGATGCTAAAATTTTAGCTGACAAAGTTTCTTAAAACCCCTATACAGAATGAAAGTAAAACTGTCCCCTGTACGCGCCAACAGGTGGAGATATACCTGCACTCATTTTTAGCGTATTTTTAATCCCTGAATACCAGAAATTATCACAATGAATGAGAGCCGTAATCTATTAATATACTACAGGTGTCACTGGGTTTAAGTAGGAAGTGTCGACGTACAGTCTAAATAACATTGGTACAACCAAACTAACCGGGTAAAAAGATACGGAACTCCCTAAAATGCTGAACTGTAAAACAGTGCATCATTATCTGCAGATCGATTACTCGGAACCATTCCACGTCATGATTCATCTCAGACACGCCTCAAGGACTGCTGTTTTACGTGCATACATCGACGTCTGTTAACGAAGCACAGTACGTCATACGCTTATTAAACTGACGTGTGAATTGTTTTACAAACTGTTTCCAGTAACCTTACTGGCGTGTCCCTGCAGCGCCGCAACTGACGCTAAAAGCCTGACAGCCCACCACAGGATTTCCACCTACGCCAGTGGTTCCCAACCTGTGGTCGCGGCCCAAATGAGGGTCGCGCGGTGTCTGACGTAGGGTCGCGCGACAGGGTTTTATGGAGAACCAGATAATTATGAAAAAAAATCAAATTCGTTTCGTAGTCCTTCCCTCTTCTACCTACTCACAGTAACTGTCGGGGTGTTTCTTTTTCCTTGATCACACTCAGACACACACCACAGTCGGTAGGACTCCTCTGGACGAGTGATCGGCCCGACGAAAAGACCTCTACCTGACAATACAAACACTCACAACAGACGAACATCCTTGCCCCCGGTGGGATTCTAACCGATGATCCCAGCAAGCGCTAGGTGGCAGACTTACGCCTTAGATCGCGCGGCCACTGTGATCGGCAAAAAATCAAATTTTGTATCTAAATTCAAACACAATGACCGAGAAAATGTGATTACAGAATGTGTGTTTATTAATGTCAAGCATACTGGACCATATGTTCTGCATTTCAATAAGTTTTTATTCATAAGCAAATAATTTGTCTAACCAGCATATATATGAGTTATTTACACAGCGATTTGTTTCTTGCATGTTTTGTGTATTTAATAGTGTCCCAAAAATATTGGATTTAACAAATAACATTAAAAATTTAATATATATTTTTAATAAGCGGCAACGTTATGTAGTGTTCAACAAAAGCCATTAGTATAAGTTCATCTATAGTAAATATCACTCACTACTGCCGTTTCCACAGTAGGGTCGCAGTTCACATAACATTTGCTGACATACGCAACGCCCTTTTCTGGTTCTCAATTGCCGACAAGCAACCCACGAAATATGTATGTACAAGATGACGCGGGAAGTTATATCATCCGACAACAGACCATAGGACGAAGTGAGTCCAACAAACACGATATTTGGTGAAGAACTTGCAATGGGCGTCGCAGCCTCGTTCAGCTGTTTGTATCACCAAATATGAAACTGTTAATTAACAAACCTGTAGTTTTCCATACACTGTATGTACGAATCCAATATATATTTTTCCACCCACTCGTAGACTAATACATTATACAATAGATTTTAAACAGTTCCCGACATGTTTCGATGTATGTCACACATCATCTTCAGGGGAGTTAAGTTAGAACACTAGGGAACAGCCGAAGCAAGCCAGTCTTTGTACTTACAGGTTCGTGAAGTCGTTTCTGTTTAGTGTTTTTGTCACCAGTGGACCACTTACACTGTATGAAGTCAATGCGGGATAATAATGTTGGAGATCAGGTTATAAGATGCTGCTGCTCGGATCTGCAACATTATCCCCTATTGACTTCATACAGTGTAAGTAGTCCACTGGTGACAAAAACACTAAATAGAAACGACTTCACGAACCCGTAAATACAAAGACTGGCTTGCTTCGGCTGTTCCCTAGTGTTCTAACTTAATTCCACTGAAGATGATGTGACAAACATCGAAACATGGCGGGAACTGTTTAAAATCTATTGTATAATGTATTAGTGTATGAGTTGGTGGAATAATATGTATTGTCCATTAACAACTACGCGATTCATAAACAACCTGTATTCTTCACCAAGTATTATTAGCGTAATGGACGACTATATGGTCAGCATATATCCAGATCACTCCAACATGAACATCGTGCAGTCTAACCCGGTTATAACGACATAGCTTTAAGCAACACCTCGTATATAGCGTCAGATATTCTGTGGTACCAATTAATTCCTGTTAACCACAACATTATACTCCTCGGTCATAACAACACTTGGTTATAACCACACAAAATATTCAGTCCCTTTCGTGACGTTATAACCGAGTTCGACTGGAATTCCTACTATCAATGACACAAACATGGCGGACGCGCGAGTGTAAAAACAATAAAGGATACCGCATGCCATAGCTCGGGCGGTTAATTGCCGGTCTTTCATCGTGAAAGCCCGAATTTTGTACCAGGCCAGCCCATGTGAGATTTATGGTGGACGACGTGTAGCTGAGGGTAATCTTCTCCGGGCACTTCGGTTTCCCACCATCAGCACCATTTCACCAACCCTCCATATATTCATTCATTCATTCATTCGTCGGTCCATCCATCCATCCATCGATACAGAAGTGCACAAATTTTCCGGAAATTCAGAAGTCACGTCAAATTTCTGGGCACCGGACGGAAGAAATAAAGCAACTTCCATGCTGAGGACCCAAAAATACCAGTCGCTACCAAGCAAGATTCAGTCGCCCGGGCGACTCGATGTCCAGGATTTGTGCACCCCCTGCAACCATCCACCTGCCACACACATGGTAAGATCTCAGTAGCTGTCAGCGTCGTTAAATAACGCACGTCTCTCCACAATCCCCCCTTCTCTCAGATACAGCGGTAATAACTCTTTGCAAAATATGTAATTTTCGAAGGTAATACCGTCGCATTGTGGGAAGTAGCACGTCGGTCTTACGAAAAGCTTCTTTAATTTTCAGAACCTTTTGGTGGGCGTTAAAAATGCTGGACTGAAGAAAAATTCACTCACCCTGAAAATGGATGCAGTACGTCTCTCCGAAACGTCGTAACAAACGCAATACACCTGTAAGTTCCTTTACATTCGTTTTGATGTCGGTAAGCAACGAACATCTGTGATTCAGGCATGTGACGTCACGTACGGAGACACAACACAACTCTACACACCACGGTTGCGGGTCACTACAACGAACAGGGCGACGACGCGAAGCCATGAGACTCTATCCGACAAATCTGACTGTGCAAAGAACGTGCATTTGGGCATTAAGTTCGTCACAAAAATAAAATAACACACAGATTATGATGATGATTATGACGACGACGACGACCACGACAATAACAACAACAACAACAACAACAACGAACAGATATATTAAGAGCAATGTGTAAGCTGCCGGTAGGTTTTACGTGTTCTATTGGGAAGTCCGTTACATCTCGAATCGGTGTTTGCGATATATCGATCACTGACTTCCCTAAAGATTGCCATTAATCACCTTACAGTCTATTACAGCCCGTCTAACGCTGCCAGACGCAACTCGTCCATGAACAAAATGTTATTCATGGATATAAATATCCACGTAGCCACATTAGCCTCGCATCGCATCGCATCAAATACTCGTACTAACTTTCGCTTTACAATTCAATGATAAACGACAAAGGATCGCATGTCAATTACAATCGTGCGTAGCAATCGACAAGGAACATTAGATTTCATATTATAAGACAGCTGCCTGAGGCATATCATACAGGTTTACGCGACTTTCGGCTATGCCAAAGTATAGTCAACCGCAAAGGAGACGATCCCTGCTAAGAATCCGATACACGCGCATGCGCAAGACTTCGGGCCGAGTCGCTACTACCCATCTTGAAAGCATTAGCTCAAGGTCATCTATGGAAATCATAGGTGAGTGGATTAGCGCATGATTATGCGAATCCCCTCACACTGCGGGGCCGTTTCTAGTAAATAAATAAATTCACTATAATATTAACCAACTAAAGCACACAGCTCTCACAGGTTCGCAATAATATTTTTAAAAACACTAACTCCGACATGTTCCGGACTTTACTGGCCCAACATCAGGAAGTACATTAACCTTTTAAAGCCTAGCGGTAACTTTACACACGACCAGGTTTAACATAAAAAAATTCTACGTGGTGCCCACATTGCGTTTATGTGTTTTGTACGGATCTCAGAACAAACAGCAACTTTTGCCTTATAAAACATTAAGAGACTGGTTTTTATAATCGAAGCGGAGAGTGCTTACAGCGCGGTACGCACTGACTCCTTATATAAAACAGATACGTTCCGTCTTTAAAGGGCTAATTACTGTTGCATAAATCTGGGAGCCTCAACCTGTTGGAAACCTCAGGGCCTGCCCAGGTCTGTACTGGCATTGCTTTACCTTTATAAAATACAAAAATAAATTTGCATTACACGGTGGAGGGCAGATGGTCCACCGGTCAATACCTTGCAATCTCTACGCAGATAAAAAGCACTCAGATCCAAACGCCCTGAAGGCTGACAGACGTGTTACGATTTACAATGCCCAGTTCCCCCCATAGCCGTCCCGAGGACAAACAGCATCGCAAGTGAACGGCCTTGCTGACGTACATCTAGACGTGTTCTATGACATCATCTCAAAAAAAAACTTAACCCAAGAACAAGTGCATGTACATAACTTCTTTAAGAGACGTTATTTACACAGATCGTGTTTCATACACCGATGTCATCATTCCTTTAAACCTTTAAAGACTACGAGTAAGCCTAACATGCACTGTATTTAAATATTCAGCTCGTACCGCGCAGCAGACACACACCGCATCGGTTATGAAATCAATTCTGCATAGCAGTATAATCGCTGTGTAATTCTGAGCTCCACACAGAACACACGCATGCAGATAGTGGGCAAAAGGTAGAATGTCTTAAGGTTAAACATGGTGGCACAGACACTAACTAAGGGCCTTCTAGGTTAAACACCAAAATGTGATGTTCATAGGAAGTATTATGCAACCATCTAGCCTTTACCAGTATTTCCCAAACTGGAAGACGATTTTCAGGGGCGCAAAAAAATGTACGGCGAAAATCGTGATAAATTAATTTCAATTCCAAAAGGTAATAACTATAATAATAATAATAAATGACAAATTACAGTAAATGGATGTCCACGTCGTCATGATTTTAAGCCTCCCGTACATCCTACATACCAGACCTGAGGTTCTCAGCTATACAAACACAGAATTGTACATTTATAATGCATCGTCTTGCAATGGTTTCTGCCAAACAATTCACTCCAGTTTTTGGACAGAAAGTAACACACCTAACCGGTTAACGTTCTCCAAAACGCTCAGACCGGCTCTGGGGACCACCCG
This sequence comes from Coptotermes formosanus, assembly GCA_013340265.1. Classification (NCBI taxonomy): domain Eukaryota; kingdom Metazoa; phylum Arthropoda; class Insecta; order Blattodea; family Rhinotermitidae; genus Coptotermes; species Coptotermes formosanus. Next base: position 1,403,769 of record BLKM01000769.1, on the reverse strand, counting down.
GTCTCCTATTCAAAGGGTACCAGGGGTTCCTTCGTTGGGGGTAAAGCGGCTGGGACATGAAGGTGACCACTCACCTCCATCTAGTGCAGAAGGTAAAAAATGTGTGGAGCTGCACACGCCTACTCCTCACACATACCTGCATGACATGCACAGGGACTTCGCCGGTTTATATTTCAGTGTCCACTGTTAGGTTCTGCAAGTGGAGATGATACAACTCAGACATGGCTGTAGCGGGAAATATTCAGTGGAGGCAGACCCCCCCCCCCCCAAATGGCCACTCCATAACCGAAGCAAGCAAGGTCACGTAGGTGATACGTTCTCCCATACATGGTTATGTATAGTCTATGTAAAATATTACAATGGCAGACGACAAAACATGCACAGCTATATACACTTCAGAACCGTCAAAATTCTCAAAAGGCAGACTGGTTTTACTGGATGTCTAGTGTGGCAGAAATTAATCGACGTACCTCCGAAACGTCTGTTACACAAGCACCGCAGATACGGCCTAAATACTCTCGAAAGTTTCATCTGCAATAAGCTTCTTACTTAAACGAAAGTCTGCCCACTGTGCGCGTTACCAGATATACGGTCGATTCACATAATACGACACGACACGACAAAAACCAGCGGACATTCACGTCTACCGGCACTTAACAGACAGGCAGAATAAACGGCACCGGGGTGATGGCGATTTTATGATTTTAAATTTGTGCATTTTGGAATTTTGATATTTTAATCATTTTAACGAAGGTGACACTGACACAATACCCACATACGCGCGCTGAAATGGCACCCCGTGCCGAACGTAGGAATGCACTTCTTTTTTTAGTGGTGAAGGGCCCCACAGCAGACGCTACGGATGCACTGCAGCCATGAGGCTTACTGTGCAACCCTATGATGATGATTATTATTTTTTTTTGTCCTCCTCCTAGTAATGGAGCACAAGTGGAATGAAACTGACAGGAGAGAACCCAAGAACTTGGGGAAAAACCTGTCCCAGTGCCACTTTGTCCACCACAAATCCCACATGGACTGAGCCGGGATCGAACCCGGGCCTCCGCGGTGGGAGGCCGGCGGCTAACCGCCTGAGCCATGGCACGGCCGGGAGTGTACTTACGTCTGAATTTAGTTTATTAAGCGCGTAAGTTGGTTAACGTATTAATTATAATGACCACTGTAGACGAGGAAGTGTCACTGGGTCGGAGACTTCAACGCCAGTATAAAAAGTAAACTTAACTTTCGTGAACGGAAAAACGGTGACCCACCATTCCTGTTGTCCGACATGTACACCGTTTCAAAAGTACGAACGTTTCATACACATGCGTTCGATAAACTCAAAATTGCAACATTTCAAGGTGATTTAAAAACATGAACACGTTGCAACAACAAAAAAATGCTAATAGCACTTAGTATTCGACTTAAACGGCTGACACAGCACCGGTAATGGAAGCGGGACGCTCGAATTAGGTTCAGAATTAACCCGCACCACCCACATTTCTATTAAGACCGACAACTGCGTCAGTCAGTTTTTGTGTACGTCAATAACGACACACGGAAGTAACCACAACTTAAATCTGAAGACAGTTAAATACGATGAAATGCTATAAAGTATCAATTACATTTGCTGCTTACCTCCAACGTGAAAGCAGTGTGTTCCCTAAATAACAGCAGACTGACGAAATGTAACGTCAAACTACGTCACCACCCCTTCTTCCCGCAAACCTCCCCGTTAAACACATATGAATACAAATGTGAATATTTTCAGCACACATTCACAATTAAATAACTAAATAAGTTCGCTCCCATTTAAATATTTCTCCATAAACTTCTTCCAAGTTCTGAACATCTTCTTTCTATAAGAAAGCTATATCATTTATATTCAACCCTTTAAAGAAGTAAACGAACTTGATTTACCCCTAACGATTCAGTTCGTACCGCATAGTAAACACCTACATATCGGTTGTAAGAACTAATCACTTGATGCTGTACAGGGAAATACTGTCAGTTCGTTATGAAATCCATAAAAATACATTATGTGGGCAAAAAGTTTTGATGTTACGTGTATAACTGGTGGCACATAAAGCTGGCCTAGTCACGAAGTTGTAAAGAGTTAGTGTTCTGAAAGTGTTCCCCTCCATATTTGGGTTTCCGCACATTTGGACAGCAAATGAATATAAATCACATTCCCTACGCACAACTACTCTAGTTATGAAATACTGACACCAACTAATGCACCAAAAAAAATGTATAATTTTATTCTTAAAAATGTCCTACATATTTCGGCCCAGAAGGCCCGAAACATGTGCCCTAGGGCACATTCACACGTAACTATATAAACGCAACCATAGTGTATCAATATTATTCTCCCTGAAGATGGCCCAGAAGGGCCGAAACATGTAGGAGATTTTTAAGAATAAAATTATATATATATTTTTTTGGTGCATTAGTTGGTGTCAGTATTTCGTAAGATAGAGTGAACGGACATGATACGTATTATACTCTATCTTAATTTTCGACAGCATGAACAATTCACAGTTTCAATCTCAAAGTTATGTACTGATCATTCACTTCACGAACTAATTTACTATTAATTCAATTACCGCTAAATAATTTCGGCAACTAATGATAAATTCTTAATCACTTACATAATAAGATTATAGGCTTGTAACGTCAATGGAATCAGACTTGCGTTAACCCTTTAAAGACGAAGCGTATCTGTTTTATATAAGGACTCAGTGCGTACCGCGCTGTAAACACTCTCCACTTCGGTTATAAAAACCAATCTCTTTAATGTTTTATAAGGCAAAAGTTGCTGTTTGTTCTGAGATCCGTACAAAACACATAAACGCAATGTGGGCACCACGTAGAATTTTTGAATGTTAAACCTGGTAGTACCTAAACTTACCGCTAGGCTTTAAAAGGTGAAGTCAGTTTCGCCACGGTTCGCGGATCACACAGTGCAAACCACAGCCTCAAGACATCCCGTTTGTTGCAGTGCCGCTTCAACAGTATGAGGTGTCGCTCTAACCAATCCTTGTGGCTCGCGACCTTGCAGCCCACTATGGTCTCATAATGGGTCAGCAAGCAGGTGTTTTGTGTGGTCCACAGCGCTCTCTCCGTCTCTCCGTCACCAAATGCCAGGCTGATGCTCCTCTTGCTGCATGCCTCTCATGCAGCCCTTCCGACTGAAATTCATTAACCTTTTAAAACCTGGCGGTAACTTTACGTACCACCAGGTTTAACATTAAAAAATTCTACGTGGTGCCCACATTGCGTTTATGTGTTTTGTACGGATCTCAGAACAAACAGCAACTTTTGCCTTATAAAACATTAAGAGACTGGTTTTTATAACCGAAGTGGAAAGTGTTTACAGCGCGGTACGCACTGAGTCCTTATATAAAACAGATACGCTTTGTCTTTAAAGGGTTAAAATTAAACCTGTGGCTGTGAAAGTCACGAAACTTTTACACTACAGTGAACGCTGTCCACATCACTCTGTTTAAAATTGAAAATACGTAAGTATATAAATAAAAAATAATTGCCCTTTCCCCACAAAAGGTATTGTAAGTCTTGTGTTAAATTAAGATATTCTTTGCAAATGTATAAGCACGACTCCAGTACGAAAACTTCCACTTGATCTCACTTTGCAAGCGGTAACTTACGAAGCATTCAGAGAAAGAAAATGGTATTTAGTACGAAGGTACGAACGGGAACATCTCTACAGTTCAAGCACAAAATACTGACAGTAAGATGACGTTACAAACACTGCGATGGTGTGGAAAATCGAGGGTGTATCTGACAAATGTATTCACGATACTTCAGTAAGCTATTCCCATTATTATTCATTATTATTATTATATCATAATCGTGAGTATTCTTTTCTTCTCCATGGCGCAACTGCCCTTAGTGGGTCACGGCGTCCTCATTTATCGAGGCCTCACCATCACAGAAACACACACACACACACACACACACACACACACACACACACACACCACGCTCGGTAGGACTCCTCTGAACGTGGAAATCACACGTCGCAGAGACCGCTGCCTAACAACACTCACGACAGACATCCATGCCCCCGGCACGATTCGAAACCGCAATGACAGCAAGCAAGTGGCCGAAGACCCACTGCCCTAGACCGCGCGGCCACCGGGACCTAATACTTACAATCACTTAAAAATGCTAAAACTCAACATTTTCACAACAGTGACTTGAGAAATTGATGAATGAGTCGAGTGCTTCGTAGGATATGTACCTTAACTTGGTCCCTTCCTGCCCCTCCCCCCCCCCCCAAATGGGGCGCCGAGTAAGGCTCAAAAACGACCTCCGGACTGACAAATCTCTGACAGGCAGAAATGTTTTCAATATGCCGCAACAGTGTTTGCTGTTGTGTTCCGAAAGGACTGAAACATTTTACGGTACAAATTCCAAACCGTGAGCGGTCGACATCGTTAACCTACGCCAGCCACTTGTTTCAACAGACTTGCGTTACGACAATCCAAATATAACCTTACAGCCACAAACTGTCTTCTGCACAGTAGGTGAGTAGGCCTGATGAGATACGGCTGGAGTACTGTCGTGTTTTGTGTTGTCAGATAACGACCGAAAGTCGCGACCTTCTTACGTGAGAAACAGTTTTGACATTGGTTACAGTATGGTACAGACAGGCGACAGTTACTTGTCCTTCGCATTCACGATATGAAAATGCCTTCCGTACATTTATCCCCTGAAAAGAGGGAGAAGTCTCAACAGGAACGCAAACAAATTTCAGTGCCCACGCATTAGACTATTAAGCAAACACTTTAAGACATTAAACGGTGACATCGTTTGGACGGAAGATGGAGCTTTCTCTTTGCAATTCAGCGGTGCTAATTCGTCCCACAGTAACTTAAGGTACACAGTTACTTTTTTACGTAAATATGGATCTAAAATTTCCAGGCGCCCTGTTTGCAACTACTCTGAATACTTCAGACTCAGTCTACTTGCTATATAACAACAAACCGTGACAAAATACACAAACACATATATGTATTCAGATCCAATGCTAGACCGAAATTCAGTCTCTTTTCTTCCTTCTTCTCCCCCTGCGGTGCAACAGCCCAACTGGGACCTACACAGCCTCCCGATAAACCGATGAGACTCCCCTAAAGAGTCATCAGCCCGCAGCACAGGCCGCTACTTACACAACAGACGAAAATCCATGCCCTCAGCAGGATTCGAACCCGCAATCCCAGTAACCAAGCGGCTCTAGACCTACGCCTTAAACTACACGGCAACCGGCAAACAGGTTTACCAATCCCTTCTTCTCTAAGCACGGTTGACTTTTTGAAATTCATTTTCGTATAAAGCATCCCCCCGGGGGGTGAAATGCCGAGTTAACAATTAGTGGAGCTATAACTTCACTCCCCCATACGTCTTCTTGGTGTGTACAGGAACAGCTTTATTTTCCCTTTACGTTTACAATGATAAGTTTAAGGTACAGTATTTGCGAATACGTCTACGAATCCAATCACGTATCTGAACAAGTTTCACCTTGTTTCATGTCATTAATTGTTAATGTTATTTATTATCCAACTTTTATCCAGACCAAAGGTATTTGCTGTGGCAAGAGGATGAAGGATATTATGAAAATAATATATATTTGAGGTACGTTTGAAAATAACCACTTCATATCTGTGATTCAAGGTGTATTACGACTCACTTGTTTGGAACCTCCTGTTTAGCAAGACGAGTAAAGACTGTTAATTTCACCTTAACTATAGTGTGCTAGCAGAAAAGGAACAACACCTTTGGGTTCACCAAACTTTAATCGTAGGTTTTTGTGTAACTCGTGATACTATCTGTCGATTTTGTGACTAGACGTGTGAACGTGGCATTACGCAAAACCGTAGGATCAAACAAGATGAAACACGCCACGTCTCAGCGCTGCAGATAAGGCCCCCGCAGACCCCGGCTGCAGAATGCCTCCAGGCGTATAAAATACTAAAATTTGTTGTTGTCTACATCTTTACGATCTTAACCCTTTAAAGACGAAGCGTATCTGTTTTATATAAGGACTCAGTGCGTACCGCGCTGTAAACACTCTCCACTTCGGTTATAAAAACCAGTCTCTTAATGTTTTATAAGGCAAAAGTTGCTGTTTGTTCTGAGATCCGTACAAAACACATAAACGCAATGTGGGCACCACGTAGAATTTTTTAATGTTAAACCTGGTGGTATGTAAAAGTTACCGCTAGGCTTTAAAAGGTTAAAGATGACCTTCATAATCACAAAAATGTATCCTCTTAACAACAATGGGGCTCGATGTATGGCCAACACAACCTCGTCTTCAGTTTTCACCAACGCATTCTAAATCTCAAGTTGTCCTACGCCACCGTTGTAAGTAGACGGCCTGTCCCTGCTGTGCTCTGGATTATGGTAGGTTCACGAAGCAAACATTTACACTACAAACAGTTCTAGGAGCTTCAACAGACACTCTGGATTAAAAACGAAACATCTAAAAGCAATATTCAGTAAGCCTCCTCATCCGCTGCTAACCACTTGATGAGGTATAGCGCAAGAAGCACTCCAAGCCTTCTTCACAGGGAGAACATGAGAGAATGGGGGGCACACACACATTCACTTCCTAGAAGTGTGTCACAATGGCGGACGTGCTAAAACTCTCGGCATATTTAAACCAACACCCCAAGTTACAAAAGACACCACAGCATTCGGTTTGGATTAAATGGCGTGTGAATAACGCTGATACTCCATAATGCCTTAGTACCACCTGGCGGTGGCGCAGTTGGTTGAGCCAATACGCTGCAAGGAGGAAGGTCGCGGGTTCGATTCCCCGTGGTGTCATTTTCATTGACATGATCGTTCCGGCCGCACTATGGCCCTGGGGTATACTCAGCCTCTAACACAAATGAGTACCAGGAATACTTCATGCGGGGTAAAGGCGGCCGGTGCTTAGGGCTGACAACCTTACCACCTTCATGTACCGATTATCTTGAAATCTGGGTGCCTGAACCTCCTGGAGCCCTCGGGGCCTGTACAGGCCCGTAGTGGGATTGCCCTACCGTAACACCGCCTACTCGTGGAATACCTCTGAAGAGTGCTGGGAATTCGGACGAATCTTAGCGTCCGCGTAGTTACAGTTTTGAAGCCGAATTTTAAAGAATCTTAGCGTCTCAATTTCGGCGTAGTTACGGAGTTATGAAGCCGAAGTATTACGAATTTTGACGCATCTTAGTGTCCGAGAGCTAGGAAACCCAAGGCGTGAGGCAAGCAATAGTTTTACATAATACATTTGGTCAACTGACTGCGAAATGGTCCGATGGCATGCATTCTCGCTAATAACTAAATGTTTCCAGTTTCACAACAGTGGCAACTTATGAAACACTCGAGAATACAAGCGTACTCTGAAAATGAGTGGCATTACTAGGGCCTTTAATAAGTATTCCATTAGTAGAACTGAATTCCTAACATTCATAGTAGTATTTCTTTGATATCGCCAATTTTCACCTATCTATCCCGTATGTACTTTTTACCTCCTTTTTCCATGAGAACAGTCAACAAAGTTTCATCTCTATCCTTCAGACAGCTCGTAAGTGCCACCTGCGTTTGCTATCCCATTACAGCCCTTGACAGGCCCTACGGCTCCAGGAGGTTGAGGTTCCCAGATTTTCTAGACAATCATAAGATTGTCAGCCCGACGCACCGGCTGCCTTTACCTCCAGGAAGTATTTCTGGTACTTACTTCTCTTTAAGAGGCTGAGTCGACCCCAGGGCCATAGTGCGGCCGGAAGAATTATGTCAATGAAAAATCTCAATGAACCTATCGGGAATCGAACCTGTGCAGTGCCTCAACCAACTGTGCCACCGCGTACCCCTGCATTATTTTGTTCAAGTATGACGACATCCGAGGTGCTGACGGCAGTAATTATTTTTTAGTGGTGAAGGGCCCCGCAGCAGACGCTACGGACGCACCGCAGCCTTGAGGCTTATTGTGCAACCCTGTGATGAAGATGACGATGATGATTATTATTTTTTGCCCTTTTCCTAGTAATGAAGCACCGGTGGAATGAAATTGACAGGGGAAAACCGAAGTACTCGGCGAAGAACCTGTCCCAGTGCCACTTTGTCCACCACAAATCCGACATGGACTGACCCGGGATCGAACCCGGGCCTCCGCGGTGGGAGGCCGGCGGCTAATCGCCTGAGCCATGGCACGGCCTTAGGCGCTGACGGCAGTATGGTGGAATGCTGATTGCTTTGGTACACAGATACTGCAGTACCGTTACGGAGGAACATACTGCGCCTCCATTTTCAGGGCAGAAGCGCAAGATGGCAGCAGGACTTTGCGAAACGCTGGCAGCCAAATTATCCACCAGACTACACGCAGTGAAAACCCCGAATATTGTTAATGTCTGACTAAGAAGTTTTGTGCCTGTTCAATCAACTGACTACATATGGTTGTTATTAACTAAACCATCTGTCCTGGAGGACAATGATTTGCTCACTGCCTTTAATGTATTTCTTATGGGGTAAAAGATGCCTTCGAACAGTCATGACCCTATCTTAACTGCTGCTGAAAGTTTGCAGAAAATGTCGTTCCTCTTCTCTCAACATTGTTACTCTACAGCCTTTTACAATGGTCTTCGTATGTAACGATTTTTTTTTTTGCGGTTTCCTACTTCGAAGGACTTCCATACAAAGAAACGCAATTTAGTTAATTCGGGAATGAACACCTAAGCTGTCCTAACGAGACGTAAAGGACAGCCACTTCTTGAATAACCCTCACAACAAGCCGCACACATCTCACGTCATTAAAATTTTTTCCAAATCAACCGTTAGCTTCTTTCACTGTGCAGACGGGTACACTAAAAGCAATGTTGTAAATTTTTGTACCTGTCGAAACCGTGGCAGCTACTTTTAATCTTTTAAAGCCTAGCGGTAACTTTACGTACCACCAGGTTTAACATTAAAAAATTCTACGTGGTGTCCACATTGCGTTTATGTGTTTTGTACGGATCTCAGAACAAACAGCAACGTTTGCCTTATAAAACATTAAGAGACTGGTTTTTATAACCGAAGTGGAGAGTGTTTACAGCGCGGTACGCACTGAGTCCTTATATAAAACAGATACGCTTCGTCTCTAAAAGGTTAATTTTAAGGCACCTACATTTGTTTATCTGCGAACAGAGTTCCTAGCAACAATTCGTCCAGACCATTCGAAGTGGGATTTTTGGTGAACACAGTGGGACTGGGACGGCTCTTCTGCATGTGGCTACTTGTTTTCCCCTGTCACAATAATTTCACCAGATTTCCATACCCATATTTCAATAATCTCCCACAAACACTATACAATCTTAGCAACTGACAGCAATGTTAAATACAACAAGAGCTCCCCCCCCCCCGCGCGACGTGCCAGCAAGAATTTCCCCACTAAAGCTTTGCTACTACATAATATTCTAGATCTTTGCCCTCCCGGGATGTTACGCTTGATCGTCAGTTACCGACGCTTCGGGGCAACCTACCGGTCCAATCTTCAAGGGTCCCACCTTCTTCTTGCACTGCTAAGACCAACAGCTTGTCCCATACCGTCAGTAACTATCAATCTACGCCATGTAACATCAACGAACAGCGAATACCTCTTTTACACCGCGGCTGAAGCCCAAAATCATACATACTTGTAGTATTCAGTATAAGCATGCCACCGTCATCTGTTGGAAGCAGCCGTCTGCAAAACACGGTGACAAGGTGACGGCGGAACTCATTGTCGCTACTGGTTACGATGTGGGCTGGGGAGTGACTCCCGGCAGGATCATAGATGTTACCTTCACCACCGTCTCCACACCCTCTACGTCACAACGTGATTTGGTGGCGATTGTTACCGAGACGTCGTTTGCTTCAGTTCAGACAAACGTGGTGCGTAACATAACTGTGTTCAACTTCAAGACACAAGCGCTGCTTGTTATGAACGCCTGTTCGAGGCACAGGATGAAGACCAACGCGCCACACACGAACCTCGTACAACACTGTGCACTTTGACTTGACCTGCTACAATCGCCAAAGTTTATAGGAACGAAACGAAGCAACATGAGGACACGTAGCGCGGATATTAACCCTTTAAAGACGAAGCGTATCTGTTTTATATAAGGACTCAGTGCGTACCGCGCTGTAAACACTCTCCACTTCGGTTATAAAAACCAGTCTCTTTAATGTTTTATAAGGCAAAAGTTGCTGTTTGTTCTGAGATCCGTACAAAACACATAAACGCAATGTGGGCACCACGTAGAATTTTTTAATGTTAAACCTGGTGGTACGTAAAGTTACCGCTAGGCTTTAAAAGGTTAAGCCCGTCAGAACAAGCATTTAACTCGCTGGACGACGTGAGATCTCATGCTTTCGCGCTGGCGTATATGAAGACTGCGGTGTTGCTGCGGTTGCGACATCGTGTACATTAGTAGCTACAGGCTGTACCAAATTACTGCGTCACATCCCAAAAGACAGTACTCTCTTCTATTTGGAATGAATGAATGAATGAATCAATCAATCAATGAATCAATGAATCAATGAATGATTTCCTTTGAAATGGCACAAGAGCCCCCCCGTGGGCCGGGGCGTCCTCATCGGGGCTTCACGATCACACTCAGACACACCACATTCAGGAGGACCCCTCTGCATCAGCCCGACACAGAGACGTCTACCTGACAACACACAACGCTCACAAGAGACAGATATCCATGCCCCCAGCGGGGTTCGAACCCGCAATCCCTGAGAGAGGCCGCAGACCCACTACTTAGACCGCACTGGCATCGATGAATGAGTGAGTGAATTAATTAATTAATTAATTAATTAAATGCATAAACACAAACTTGCAATTAACATGCTGCACTTTATAATGAACGCCGCAAACCATCAGCCGGCCATACTGATTAACATCTCTTGTGGTCAGCAGGTAAGGCGAATTTATTGTAACGTGCTGTATAATAAACCGCGAGAAACAAGATTACGCCTTGTCAGGCATGGCTAGACGTCTCTTGAAACGGCATCTAACCTCTGACTTACCGGGCGAAGAAAAGGGTGCCACTTTGCAAGAAGTCTGCAACTGTTTCATATACGATACAAGTTTAGAAGCGTTAACTGCTGTTTAGCACAACGTACACGGATAGCAATTATGCAACAAAGTGCTAATGCAGTGCTTCATTCACAGATAGCTGGTCATCTTATCGCTGTTCTGTGCGTAACATTTGCATCGACGTACAAGGCAGAAGCATTAAAGTAAACACCACCTACTTGCTGGCTACATGGGACATCCTTCTACCAGCCTAGTGGTGTCCGGTTCGCCTGTCGTAGGGAAAAGGATCCTTCGCATGTAACTGCATATTATCACCACCACCACCACCAGCAGCAGCACTACAGACTACATCCGCCAGCTCAGGATCCCCAAATCCCTTAAATGTTTCACCACACCATCCATCCACCGAAGTTTACATCTACTTACTGCTCTCTTCGAGTACTTCATTAGGGCCCATTCTTTGTACGTGCTCTGCGCATCGCAGCCGTGCTGCTTTAATCGTTCTGATAATGTCCGGTGACCGGTAAGGCTGGTACAGTTCCTGATTGTTCCTTATTCCCCTTATTTGCGTTCAGTACATATAGTACTGCTCACCACTGTCTCACAACCAACCAGCGTTCCTGTGCAGAACGTCTTTAGGGGGTTCCGCAAGAAATCGTAGCATAAATATGTAATCATTTTGAAATACTGTGAACGATTCCAAATACTCTCGCAAGAACACGGGATTTTTTCTTTGACAATTGGCAATACCGTAGTAATCTCCATGCGGTACCAACTGCCTCTTTGTTTTGTTATACTATATGTAACAGTTCTTCACAAATAAATTTTCTTGACATTTTGCACACATAATATATTTATGTATTTTTAAAGCCTTCACAGTAAGACCAATTACTTCTCTAGACACCATCTGCCAGTTAGTTTTTATGACGGTGGCATACTGTTCTCTGTGAAGTAGGAACTTAAGTTTTACATGTAATTTGGATGAACACCATTCTTCAAAAAGACAGCGCATTCTTTTGTTCTCTCTTACGTTTCCTTGTTATCGTATTCTTGTTTGTTTCTGGGTTGTGTCGTTAGTCGCAGACTTCTGAGGGACGAGTCTCGGGAATGGTCCCAGGGAGATGCATGTGGGATCTGTTGTGATGGACGCAGTGGCACTGTGACAAGTTCTCTTTAAATACTTAGGTTTCCCCAGTCAGTATCGTTCCTCCACTGCTCTACGCTCATGCTGTATTTGTCCACCACCGACGCCCTACAATAGTGTTCCACACTCATGCAGTATCAACTACCACCGACGCCATATACGAGCAATGCATGCTCCGTTCTATGCTGTTCTGTGCACCCGTGCTGACCAACTGGCCATTACCATGTCAAGTCAGCACTAAATAAACGAAGATTAAACCCGCACTGATATGAATTTATAAATTCTGCTACAAACCAAGCGCATATACTGCCCGAAAGGTCTATTATTATTATTATTATTATTATTATTATTATTATTATTATTATTATTACAGTCGAACTCTGTTATAACGTCATGAAAGGGAGTGAATATTGTGTGTTGTTATAAACGAGCGTTGTTACAACAGAGCGAAATAATACTCGTATTATGGTTAACAGTGAGGAATGAATTGGTAACACAGAATATCTGACGTTATAGACGAGGTGTCGTATAAGCCGATGTCGTTATAAGTGGGTTCGACATTATATTATTATTATTATTATAATTATAATAATTATTATTATTATATTCAACTGTCGGAGCAATATTGTTTAAACATTTAATTTAGGTATTAAATCAGCTACAAATCTTGCCTTTATTGGTGTGTTCTTCGTGTGTGTTTGTTTACGCAGTCTGTGTTGTATTTATGTTTGCTATTTTTGTACGTAGTATAAGCTACGAAAACATGAACATGTAAGAACAGTTGGTAAAACCAAATTTTCCATTCCAATCCTCGATTTAAGACAACACCATTTCGATTCCACTCCCCTCAATCCTTATCAAAGTGTTTAAAAGCAAAACCAGTTGCTCAATGATTCTGGGTACCGTCAGGCTACGAGATCCTACAAGGTTAACCGGACACAACTGTACGCTCAGAGTAACAAGATCACAGCAAGGTCAGGCCCAGTAACTCTGCTGCCAGCGGGACACACACAGCAGTACTGACATCTTCAACAATGTCTGTATTTCGCCCGGTCGTAGTCCTCGCTCTTCGATACAGATACTTCCCGTCTTAAAGCGATTTCAGGTTAGGCAATTTCAGACATAAGCAACTTTTTTAAAATTACAAAATAACACCGCTGAAACAGGCGACGAATTATTCCTTGCGGGAATAAAAGCGAAACGAGACGAAGGAGGCAGAAGAATATTGCTGGGCGATAACACAGGCGTGGGGGCTGTAACGTTACGGCCGATAAAGTTTCCCGTGTGTTGAAGTTTGCATTTCGACTGAAATCCCTTGTATATGCATATATAGGTGACATGTATACGCAATTCCGATTTGCGAAAAATTCGACTTGGTACCGAACCTTACGTAACGTAACTGCGTAAGTCGGGGAGTGTCTGTAACCATGATTTATGGTGACAAAACCTGAGACGGATTAACAGGGACAGGTCTTAACGACCTAACTTTACAGAGTATGCGGTGGTGGTGGTGGTGGTTGTGGCGGCGGCGGCGGTGGTGGTGGTGGCGGCGGCGGCGGCGGCGGCGGCGGCGGCGGCGGCGGCGGCGGCGGTGGTGGCGGCGACCACATTAGCACTATTTCTGTACTTACCACTTTGCGAACAGTCTCGCCGACTTATTCACTTATGATTAATTTCACGACGCTGTCAGTGATTCAGACTACATTACGTCAAACGGTAGGATGACAAGCTGAAAGGAAACACTCCTGGCATAATCTGGGACAACGTCCAGCTCGAGAAACTATGACAAATCTCAGAACAGCGTGCCCTACGCGGGATCCGAACCGGCTGCTTCCCGAATACAGATCACAGGCGTTACCATTTTGGCCAAACTGTTCACCTGAAGGCTTCAGCCACTTACCGACCGCAACGTCCTAACAATACGCACAGAATGCGACAAACTGCTACGAACGTGTCTACTTTTACCAACCGTTTACAAACACATCTGCGTGTAATTAAGAGGGCAGTCTCTTTCCTGTATTATTCACGAGGAGTATTGAAGGGGTGCCTTCAAAGATGTCACCCACAATTTCATTCACGTTATAAAACACAAGATGAGATGTCTGATGTATGCCATAGCCAATGATAATGACTGTGGGAAATCTACCCTCATATTCAGTGTGACCTATAACCCCAGATATTTCTAAACAAACAGAAAATGAAACAAAAAATGAATTTCTGATGTTGAAAGAGGAGGGCAGAGGAGGAGGAGGACGGCAGAGGAGGAGTAGGACGGCAGAGGAGGAGCAGGCAGAGGAGGAGGGCAGAGGAGAAGGCAGCGGAGGAGGACAGGGGAGGAGAAGGCAAAGGAGGGCAGAGGAGGATGAGGGCAGAGGAGGAGAAGAAGGCAGAAGAGGAGGGTAGAGGAGGAGGGAGGGCAGAGGAGGACAGAGGAGGAGGGAGGGCAGAGGAGAAGAAGGCAGAGGAGAAGGGCAAAGGAGGAGGAGGGCAGAGGAGGAGAAGGTGGAGGAGAAGGACCGAGGAGGAGAAGGCGGAGGATGGGAGAGGAGGAGAAGGCAGAGGAGGAGAATGCAGAGGAGGAGGAGAAGGCAGAGGAGAAGGTAGAGGAGGAGGGCAGAAGAGGAGGAGAAGGCAGATGAGGGCAGAGGAGAAGGCAGAGGAGGTGGAGAAGGCAGAGGAGGAAGGCAGAGGAGGTGGAGAAGGCAGAGGAGGGCAGAAGAGGAGGAGGGCAGAGGAGGAGGAGGGCAGAGGAGGAGAAGGCAGATGAGGAGGAGGAGGGCAGATAGGAGAAGACAGAGGAGGGCAGAGGAGGAGAGGGCAGAGGAGGAGGAGGAGGGCACAGGAGAAGGAGGAGACCGCTCAAGTAACATTCGGTGTACAGCCTGCAGCACATTACAAATTTCGAGAGTTATTTATTTTGAAAAGCTAATACTGGTTTTATGCCTGTGATTTCCTGTGTTTATACTTATGAATTAATGTTTTAATATTAAGTTTATGCTTCGATATGTCTTAATGGGGCCTCTGCGACGAGATGATCACTCGCTCACACCGGGTGTGCGTGTCTAATTGTGTGTGATCTAGAAACGGCAACAAGGTGCCTAGGCCCGAGGCACGCTGTTGCGCCACAGAAAAAAAAAAATCTTTGTGGAAAGAATCAAATCATCGATATTTATCAAAGACTGCCAACGTCAGTACCCGATATACTAAGCTACAGCCGAAACGGACAATAACACTCATCACATACAAAAACGGATACACCACGTAATACGCCGATATTCTGTGCACAACAAGCGAAGTGTTTCGGGTAAAATACCACGTATTCTTCCAAAACACAATTTAGTATTTGGATACTACACACGTACTTTGGGGGGCTGTGCTTCAAAATATGAAACAAATGCACATAGGAACAAAACACAACCGCTTCTTCGGGGCGTGGGCATTCCAATGTGAAAGCCTCTGCACGCACTGCATTATGGTACATCAGCACCTCGAGGCATGCAGCAGACCACACACACAAAGGGCTGCGTCGTGGGCCCAAGATGACGGCAGCGAATCCAGGCAGACCTTCCGGTGCCATGAGATTGGAGACATAACTGAAGTGGCTGTCCGAAATGGATTGTGAGCCAGCAGCACAGAGGAATTTGTACTGTCCTCCGTGATGTGACGATGGGTAATCGGGGAGAAATCTACCTGCCACCACCGGCTTTAAGTGTAGAATATTCAGAAGATTGTACCCTCACGACAGGCACAGCACGTTCGTTCGAAATGTTAGAACATTTTAAATTCTACCCTGATGATGTCAGAAGTTCGCCCGAAACGTTAGCTAACTTCTAACTTTATTATGAATATGGAGGTAAATGGTTTGTCCGAAACGTCGTTAATTTCTAATACCATCCTAACGATACATACAGGAGATTCGTCCAAAACGTTAATAAATTTCTGGTTCTACCCAAAAAAATGGAGGCAGAAAATTCCGAACTCCATCCAACCTACAAATTTCGGCATAAGGTGCGTCCAAAGCGCTGGCAAATTCCAAATTTATCCTGAGGATGTAGGCAGCAGGTTCGAAACGTTGGTACGTTTCTAGTTTTGCTCCGAGGATGAAAGGAATCAAATTTCTCCGAAAAGAAGGTAAATTTGCAAGTCCATCCAGATAATGGAGGCAGTATATTCCTCCGAAATGATGTTAAACTTACACCAGACTATGACGTCACAACCCAGACGCCAATAATCATAACAGTCACCGCCGCAAAGAGCTCATCTTGCAAAATTACTCCCCATAAATTCTTGACACTATGAACCGACTTCGTCATGCAGTGGAAAATGCACTGGTAAGTCAGAGATTTGTACTATACAGCGTCAGTGCTTGTCTGGATGCTGCATCAACTGAATGGGTTATTTGTGGGTGGGTGGATTCTTACGAACAATGTTCCCTCCAAGCTGCGCGGGTGCGCGGCCGCGCAGTAACAGAAACGCTCCCGCGCGTGTGAATTGTTGCCGCACAGCTGGAATTTTCTTACGATGCATATTACAAAAAAAGTTTCAAAGTGCCGCGCAGTCGGCAGGTCACGTACAGCTTTCCTGCTCAGAGCAGCAGCAGGTCCGCGCAGCTGTAGAGGGAACACTGCTTACGACAATATGGAAGAACATGGGAGACGAATCTAATTTACACAAAACGGATTCTAAGGAAATGAACCGACAGTGAGCCTCTTTTGGGCATTGTTCATATTTTAACGACATTGTATCAACTACAAAAGTTATGCAGGGTTTAACCTTTTAAAGCCTAGCGGTAACTTTACATACGACCAGGTTTAACATTAAAAAATTCTACGTGGTGCCCACATTGCGTTTATGTGTTTTATACGGATCTCAGAACAAACAGCAACTTTTGCCTTATAAAACATTAAGAGACTGGTTTTTATAACCAAAGTGGAGAGTGTTTACAGCGTGGTACGCACTGAGTATCTAAACCGATACGCTTCGTCTTTAAAGGGTTAAATGGCATGTGGGACGGTCACCGATGACCTCATAAGAGACGACCTGTTTGTCCCCAATTTTAAATTCACGTGTGAATAATGGTTCGATTCCCAGCAGAGGTTAAATTTCTGTCTACTAACCAAAACGACTAGACCGACTCTGGGACCCACCCAGCCTCTATTCAATGGAATAGGTGGAGCTTTCCCAGAGGCAAATCGGCCTGAGCGTGAAGCTGATCACTCATCATTCTGTTGCCGAAGTTTTGAATTAGTGCAGCCATAACTCCTCTGCACCATATGGCTTCATGGTGCGCAGAGAGACCACTTTACCTTTACATGCAGTGCGGACGGGTGAAACACTCCACGTCTACATCTATGTTACCCAGTATCCTCCATGTACTATGTACTAATTCCATAGCGGGAGATTCACGGGCAACAATGTCTTGGTGATTAGTAATTTTGATATAATTCTATACCCCAAACCAAGTTACCGCCTCCACAGCGCAGGCACCTTCAGAACTTACGTTTTAAAGCTCGAACATCCATTATAATGCTCGCAAAATCCGCCACTGGACCACATTACGAAACATATGACTTCAGTCCACATCCTCCCAAAATATTAAATATCCATTTTAATATTATCCTCCAACCTAAACTTAGAACTTCCAAGTAATATCTTCCTTTCTGGTTATCCTTTTCAAAGTTTTGTATGCCTCTGTCCTCTCTACCATGCGTATTACAGATTATGCCCCCCCCCCCCGCCCCAGAACTACGTAACTTAAAATTCAAATACATCGACCGTAACAGTTTCGACTTGTACACTGAACATTTCTCGATCGGATCATATTAGTGGTTATCCTGATGCTTTTGGTGATGCTTTTCCCAAACAAAGAAGGGAATACCTTACGACAGACCCAAATTACTACGAATTCGCACCTTCCGCGATTCTTTTCATACGTTACTCGCTGGTACATATGCTACACAGCCGGCATGTCACGTACTGTAACGTAAGAAACAAATGAAAATGGTGTTATAACCTGGTGTACGGGGGGAATGCACATGAACCTCGGAAGAAGACTTAGAAAAAGTGTCTGGGACTGATTTATTGTGACTCAGACCACAAACACGTAAGGGAGACTGGCGTTTTCCCACGCATTCTTAACCACGTCACTATTGAAGGTGTGTATCCTCAATTTCGTGGCCTTTTTGATCTTGTGTATGGGGGTCCTGGCAGCCCACAAGTTCTGTACAAGCCGTTTTATTGCCAGTAGCTTGTTACCCCGAGTGGGGCCCACCCATTTCGGCACCAGAAATAATGAACATGGTCACCGCCTCGCGGCAGGACGGATGTCTTCCGATTCTCCCTTCTGACAGCTCCGCCCAGTTCAACTTTCATTCAAGCGCGTCTCCATATTCTGACTCTAGGAATTCACCTCTGGGTCGGTCATCTCTACTACCGTAATCTTATTTTGCTTTGTGAGAAGCCACGGGTTACGTGTGTAGTAACCTGCCACTTTTGTCTTCCACGCCTTTTACGTTAAGTTATACAAAAGCTTCAGTTTCGTCATGTCTGTGTCTGTCTGCGTTAGCTTACAACTTCAGAATCCGTGATTTCTAACGGCTTTGAAATAGAGCGGTTGACCTTTCATACCGTACATTACTGCTCAATTTGACAAAACTTTTTTATATAATCAGAGTACACTAATTATACTACGTCGTATTTATTTAAATTTCCCTCCCACATGTTTCGACTCTTACTACCATCCTCAAGGAGGTCGTTCAATAACACCAAAGACGAAAACATCAAAAGGTTTCACAGTTCATATTTTTTTCAATTCAACTCAATTCAATTCAACGGGTATTTATTAACGCGCAGGCTTAAAAGCACAAGTGCCTATTATAAAGCCAGCACAAAGGCAGAAATAGAACACAAAAACGGTACAAATACACAAAAACAAAACACTAACTAACTAACTAACTAACTAACTAACTAACTAACTAACTAACTAAATAACTCCATGCAGCAGAGGTCTTCTTGAGAAGCTAACAGTTTCTCAGCTAGTCAAGATTTTTCCCGCATTTTATGGAACCCGAAGGTTCATTACCGCATTCACAAGAGCCCGCCACCTGTCCCTATCCTGAGCCAGCTCAATCCAGTTCATGCCCCCATCCCACTTCTTGAAGATCCATTTTAACATTATCCTCCAATCTACGCCTGGGTCTCCCAAGTGGTCGCCTTCCCTCGGGTCTCCCCACCAAAATCCTGTATGCACCTCTCTTTTCCCCCATACGTGCTACATGCCCCGCCCATCTCACTCTTCTCGATTTGATTACCCGAATAATATTTGGTGATGAGTACAGGTCATCAAGTTCCTCATTATGTAGTCTTCTCCACCCCCCTCTCGCCTCGTCCCTCTTAGGCCCAAATATCCTCCTCAACACCCTATTCTCGAACACCCTCAGTCTTTGTTCCTCCCTCAGTGTGAGAGACAAAGTTTCACACCATACAAAACAACGGGTAAGATTATAGTTCTGTATACCTTAATCTTTGTGACAAAAACAAAACACTAAACAAAAAAATTACAGAAAAAAGGACTATAGAAGAAATAGCGGCAAAAACCCTATATCCTGAAAAAACACAGACAAGTTGATTTGAAAATGTCACAGATTAGCGCAGAATCTATTTTAACGAACTAATGGGTTTCCTAAAGATATCAAAGTATTTACACAGCAGCCGAAACACCTAGCGGACGGAGAGTTTTTACAGGCAGCAGTAAACAGGGAGAAGTTTCTAAAAGGTTGTAAGACATACAATATTAAGACCATTATTGTTACCATATTTGGTGTTACCGAATGACCTCTCAGAGGATGATTGTAACAGTCGTTAGTGTCCAGGCACCAAGTTAACCCTTTAAAAGTCGAAGCGTATCTGTTTTATATAAGGACTCAGTGCGTACCGCGCTGTAAACATTCTCCACTTTGGTTATAAAAACAAATCTCTTAATGTTTTATAAGGCAAAAGTTGCTGTTTGTTCTGAGATCCGTACAAAACACATAAACGCAATGTGGGCACCACGTAGAATTTTTTAATGTTAAACCTGGTGGTATGTAAAGTTACCGCTAGGCTTTAAAAGGTTAAGGATTCGACAATACTTCAGGTTTCGACTCATGGTAAATGGGATTGAAATTGATTTGACTTCAGTCACAAGAGTTTTGAATGTAGATTGCATTCGCCTACAGCCGAGGATTAGTCAGCAACGTGTATAACCTATGCCAGTATTTTAGTGAGCAATGAGAACCCGTTTTAACTGCTGCTGGAACAATACCAAAAGAAATGATACAGTTAAAAATAGCGTAAGTTCAGTCCTGCCACAATACGCAGAAACCTATCCCACCCGTACGTCTATACGGGGCATGTAGGCCTACGTACCAACTACAGAACTTAATTTCCCCTATTGCTTTGGCGTAAATATTCAAATACATTTTATATTAACACAGATTTATATTCTAGAGTTGAGGTTCTGATGGCGACGAGTTTAATGTTATCACGGACGTGACGCCGTGTGGTTTGGTAGATAAGTACCAATGTTTCGGAAGAACATGCTGCCTACATCTTCAGAGCTGGAGGAACAATCATTAAATTTAAGTTAATCTAAACACATGACGGTATTATCATGAAGTCTTGGAAGCTACGTATCCGAATTGAAAAAAATAAATAAATAGAAATATCACGCCGATCCCAGTGGCAGCGCGGTCTAAGGCGTTGGTCTGCGGCCGAGCGCTTGCTGGGATTGTGGGTTCGAATCCCACCAGGAGCATGGATGTTTGTCTCTTGTACAGTGTTTGTGTGTTGTCAGGTACAGGTCTCTGCGACGGGCCGATCCCTCGTCCAGAGGAGTCCTACCGACTGTGGCGCCTGTTTGAGTGTGATCAAATGAAATCACAAAAACCCTCTACACCTACTGTGAACAAGTACGTAGAAGAGGGAAGGGCTACGAAACGAAATGAATAGAAATATCAAACAAGATCATTCGAACTGGGCGTCTACAAATAAGACAGCAGCCATGAATAAACATTACATCTATAGGCCGTATGTCTTCGCAATGATACGCAATGAATCTTGTAGACAAATTTGTATGTATCATTAGGAGATTGAAAATCAATTTCTGAATGCACCTCAACCCACAGGACAGTCAGAAATTAATTATGTTGCCAGAAGCTTCATTAGTAATGTATTATACACGCATGGACCAAGTAGCACTCAGTTTATTCAACTCTACGACAGAAGCAAACAGGTACAACTCCAAGTGACGGATCGTCATCGTATACAGAAAGAACGTAACTCTGTTGACTGTATGTTGATTCGAGCCCTGCGCTGTATTTGGGGATTATACAGATGTGAATTCACACCACACATAAATACAACACAGCATGAACTGATATTGCCTAAAACTCTTCAAATTTCGAGACAGTTAACAGCTTAAGTAACGTAAGACTTGAACCTTTCACGGGGACTGAAGTGTGAAACGTTTTCTTTATCGGATGGCCAGCCAGTGAATCCGGTATATAAGTCCACAGTTAGGTGATGTTATCGCGAACGGTGACAGAGCAACCTCCGCCAAGTTGGGCTTCAATTCTGAATTGACACGTCTTGTTGCGCGCTATGTTATCATCTTAAGCCTACAAAGTCTACAAAGCACAGTAGTTACTAAATGCAGGGCTACCATATGCTTTAGCATCATTTGAATTTTTCATTGACATAATCCTTCCGGCCGCACTATGGTCCTGGGGCCGACTCAGCCTCTAACAGAAATGAGTACCAGGAATATTTCCTGGGGGGTAAACGCGGCCGGTGCGTAGGGCTGACAACCTTACAACCTTCATGTGCTGAGTGACTGGAGATCTGGGAGCCTGAACCTCCTGGAATCCCCAGCGCCTCTCCTCTGCGCTCTACCCACACTGTACGTATGGGTTGCGTCCAATTCTTACAATAAACGGCCAGTTTCCCCATACAATATTGACTGGTCTTTGTAACTGAAACCTTCCATTGCCTTCTGTGACGTAGGAACTCAACTTATTTAAGCCAGGTGTTCATATAACGTCATTTCTCGAGAAGCTAACAGTCGTTCAGCTAGTAAAGGAATTCCCCCCCACCCATAACGTTCATTACCGTGTTAACAAAAACTCGTCATTAGCCCGTTCTGAACAAGTTTAAGGCTGTCAACTTCTTTAAAACCCACTTTAATGTTTTCTTCCATCTATGCCTAGATCTCCCAAGTGGTTTCCCACTTTAAAAATTTTCCACAAAAATTGTATATCACCCCTCCCACGAAAGAAAACAAACTGTCCACAAAACTGGTTCACTTTCTTTACACTCTACTTACCAAATTCCACTCCAAACTTTGCCTAAGCCCCAGTGAAAGCAACATAAAAATGTCACGAGTTAAACCGAAAAGTAAATGCAAAATCGTTCTCGTGTTTCATTAAGTACCTTTCACAAATATTCGTACGATTGGACGGGTGTGAAGATTTCGCTCCACGCATTCTTAACGTTGGCACTAAATGACGACATGTGGTCAGCCCCATGCTACGGCTGCTTTACTCCCAGCGACAGAAGGTCCCCATATACTGGCACAGCCGTAACAAGTGTAGGGTGAGTGTCCAAAATTACATAGTAGTAAATTAAAACACACGAAACATATATAGTCCAACCCGCTTATAACGACATCTGTTTTAACGACACCTCGTCTGTAGCGTCAGATATTCTGTGGTACCAATTAATTCCGCACTGTTAACCGTAACATTATACTCCTCGGTACAACGACACTCGTTTATAGCGACGCAAAATATTCAGTCCCTTTTTAATGACATTATAACCGGGATCGACTGTGTTAGTTATTACGTATCTTACGTACATCAAGCGACAAAAGATTAAGAATTTTTATAGTTTCTTTGAAAGGGGGCAGGGTGCCGTTTAATATCTCATCCCCGCTGCAGAAAATCACAGTTATGGCCCTGCCTCATGTATAGAGCGCTGCATCGCCCCAGAGCCAGTTTCGATATTTTGGAGAACAGGAAAATACAGCTCTTGCCACTGCCTGGAATCAGACCAGCCATTCTTAGGTCGTGCAGCCTGTAATTTAACCACTATACCAACTGAGCTACCCCATATACGAGCGTTTCTATAAATACTGGTATCAGCTGGTACTATTTTGCGTATAATTTATTCTCTGCCACAGAAAGAGGCAAAGAGGCAGCAAAATTCAAGACATACTGAATGTAACCACCAATGAGAATACAAGGTTGTGCTACGCGTTTGTGTCAGCAGCATGGGCCATTAACAGATCTCTGTAAAATAAAGTACAGAACTTAGTTATACGAGATATGTGGTTTTCTCATCAGTAAGGAATCAAATGAGAACCTGAAAGATTAAGAGGCAGTACGCTCCACTGACAGAGGCCACCTACTGTCTGGCAGTCCGTTCTTCTACTACGTAAGCTGAAGAATGTTGGGGGGAGATGTGAAAAAAGAGATGCCTGTCTCGCATTCCATACACAACCGCAAAGCTGAGTCTCGAACTGTACAATGCTATACGGTATTACAACCCAAGACATCAGGGTATACAGAACAGTCTACATACTTCAGCAACAGAAAGATGTCACATAGATCGATAGATCGATCGCCCACGCCCATCCCTCCACACCTGCGTGCTTTTACACTTCCGCCTCCAGTGTACTTTTCCGTATTCCACTCCAGCCATCTGGCCATTCTACTCCGAACAATAACATTGCCTAAGGGCAAGCGCTCTAAGCTGGTTGACATAGGACAGAGGGGCTGGTGGGATTACAACAGTCGGCTAGGAGGACGAAGCTTCTGGCACTGCTAGCCCTAACCCGTCTCCGTGGTTTCAGTATACTCATTTTCAATGCTTCCAGGCCGACATATATCACTGCACAGGATTATGTTAATGTACTAAACAGTTCATTTACATTTAAAATTGGACTTAAGTCTATTGCTTTCTGACATACAACGAACGGCTACCCACTAACAATACCACTCCTCACTTCCTCTTCGAATTAAGAATTGTCTCCACCTATTCATAAACGGACTACGAACATACGTAACGCGTCGGCATGCTACAGTCTTACAGAACTCTATGTGGAGAAATGTAAATAAGGAATTTGGTAATACCTGATGGGAACTGTTGATTTCCTTCGCACGTAGCTTGTTTCAGATGCAATCAGATTTATTTTTAAGGTGTGGCGGCGCCATATTTTAAATACAGGGGATTTAATACGTTTAGGATATGTGGCCACGCATACATGTCACGCATAAGCAGTACGTTATCACTGTAATAGTGTCGTATTCATAAGCACAAGCATAAGCCACAGTCTGCGCGCTGCAAGATGCAATTTCCGAATTATACAGACCAACGAGGCATCAGCAGCTACAATTACAGTACCAGACGAGATACACTCGCAGCTTTCAGATAATATTAAAAATCAGGGCGCATGCACTTGACTCAATGGATGGCAGTTCCATTTGGCCTACTGCGGGGCGCAGACAAAGTCTAGGCGCCAGAACGGTAACATGAGGCAAGTTCCATACCGAGGGCCCACAATTCTGGAGCGGCCTGTGAATCACTATCACTGGCACTTTGTATTCGGTACATGTGAACTGATACACATTTTCTTATGTGACTGCCGGGCCGGGGGGGGGGGGGGAAGGGGGGCAAGGGCGTGCCCAAGTGGGGGTGAGCTGCCGGGCTGCAGTTCCCCCCAAAATCCCCAAAACCCAAATGTAAAAAATACGGCTCTCGACATGTTATATCGAAAGTTTTACGTGATTTCCCCTTCAACCGAAATCAGTCACTGAAATCAGCTGATGACTAGTACATTAAAATTTAGAAAAATGAATAAATAAAACTAAAAAAAAAAACAAAAAGCCAGGACATTGTGACTGAGTCCTGGGTAGTTATATTCGTATGTATATAAATGCAGTTGCGAACAGTGTTATGTTGCACTTACGTGATTTTTATAGCATAATTTTTAAAATCAAACATAAATTACATATAGCCTCAGGGTCAGGGGGGCGCCCCCCCCCCGCCAAAGAACAATTCTGGGTGCGCACCTGGGGGGCATGGGGAATTGCAATAATTGTGCTGAAAATATTGGGTGCCACCGCACAAAAATTTCGCGGCCCAGGATCTGAGCACACCTGCCTTAATACAGCAACGCGGCATACACTGCCTAAAACATCTTCCGGGGCGCATCGTCATCAGACACCGATAACCGTTACTATAATCATTCGATAATTAAAAAAGGTATAGCTTCTTCATTACTTCATATTTTACTACTTTTCATCATCCGGAATTCATACGACGGTGGAAACTGAATAAATTGGAAACGTACGTATAATGTAACACTGAGGCGCGTGAGGTCCCTGGACAGTGCAGATCACGTCCAAGCACTTGTTCATTGACTACGTGAATGTTTCATGTCCTTGTGCAATTTCCCACCTATTCGCTCTAACCAATCCTTTTACATAACGTCGAATCTCTGACTGCATGCAAGTTTCAATTATTCTTTATGACTTAAATCAAGCGTAACAGAATGTAAAATGACGCTGATGCTACAGGAAGTGACTTAGAACTTCACAGAGACTAAATACAACTAAGCATACTTTATATTATTCCCACTGCCTTCTATCATAAACTAATAAACACCAACTAATGCGCAATGATAAAATAGTTTGTATTAAAAACCGCACAGACCCCTACATACGTTTCGACTAAAATACTGTCATCATCAGGGGGTTTGCAACTGGCGCACACGTACACTCAAACGTCCATATGTTTAAATCACATGACATCTCACGCGTTAACACGTTTCGTGTGTGATTTTAAAATATGGAAGTTTGAGTGGACCTGTGCAACCAGATGGTAATCCCCTGATAACGACAACATTTCTGTCGAAACACATGTAAGGATATGTGCAGTTTTAATGCGAACTGTTTTATCAGTGTGCATTAGTTGGAGTTTATTAGTTCACAACTAAGCACAATTATTTTTTAGAACAAAAGCACATGATTTTTCTTAGAACAAAAAGGAATTAAGCAGAAAAGATTAGAAACAAACCGCAATGACTAAACTAACAAGCAAAACAGCAAGTCAGTGGATTAGTAATACACAGGCACAGGAGTGGACAAACAATAGAATTCAACGCATATTTTGCAACTCACATAGAAATAGAGTTCGACCTGCTCCGCCTTGCGCGCCGTGCATGTGAGACTGTCGGACTTGCAACACCCAGCATCGTCACCACACTGGTGCAGGATCGTGCAGTGCGGGATGTATGTCTTGCTGGGGTGAGGGTAGACATCCTTCACTTGTATCAGTCTTGGCTTCGGCACCCGACACTGTCCTTCCCTGCCAATTGTTACGGCGTGTTGCACTGCTTTTGACAGGTCCGTGTCTGCAAAACAGAAAATTGTGTCTTAAGTTATATGTCGCCTCACACAAGTGTGTAAGTTACACAGCACTAAGACGGGGAGATGTTTGCGTGACTTTAGGCTTCTACCGCGGTCTAAATGAGATCTTCACTCTTCTAGGATGTTATCAGCGCAGAGTGGTAGTTACCGACGTTTCGGAACAAACTATCGGTCAGATCTTCAAGGGTTAAATAAGTCTTAATCCTTGAATGAGGGGCTTATAGGTTGTCCCGAAACGTCGGTAGCTACCAATCTACGCCGTTCAAGATCCCAGAAGAGCGGGGCAATGTTAACAAATTGTGAATAAAAATCTGTTCTGTGTGAATGTGAACTTATGACGCGGGGTTCGAAGTTTTCGTAGCCATACGGAAGAAAATTCAAAGAGAATACGATAACGTGTCGACTCGTATATACAGTTCAGGTTTCGGAAAACATTTCTGCCTACACATTCCAGGTAGTCCTTCGTTACTGGACAAACATGAAGATGCTGCAAGTCACTCCGGAACGACAACTAATTATCAACCGACACGGTTTCATATCCCACATTACCCGAATATTCGTGCACTTATTACTACCAACTCTACTGTCCAAAAAAAAATACACACTGTTCTTCAACAGAACTGATTGGACAAGAAGTTTCAAAACTTAAAACACATTAACAGATGGGTACGGTTACACAACTTGACAAAAAACTGTACTTGTTAACTTACAGCACCTGCAAGGCTCTACGTATACGGCTACACAGCTATACTTTTACCCTCTTGAGCGCGTTCACAAAACTGCGACAAGCGACTATCAGCGTCATATCTGTCCGTCCGTCCGCATGGAACAACCCCGCTCTAACTATACGAATTTTCATGGATTTTTACACCTGAGCATTTTTGCGAATATGTATGGAGAAAATTCAAGTTTCATTAAAATCTGACAAGAATAACCGGGTACTTTACCTGACCACCCAACGTAGATTTATGATATGTCGCTGAATTATTCTTGGAATGAGAAACGTTTCAGACAAAAGGTGTAGAGAAAATCAAAACACACACCTTAGTGTCCGAGAATATTTTTCCGAAAATCGTGCCGTTTATGAGATAATGTGGAAAATGTATAGTCGGACAGGCCACAAATAACAATATACTATGGCGCATGCGCTTTGCGTGCTGGATAACTAACACCACAAACACACTCAGAATATGTTATACTCACGGCTTTTCCACGGTAACACTGGTTACGTGAACGCGCCTCGACATTATGTTATACGTACACTGCGTGTCCCATTAACCCTTTAAAGACGAAGTGTGTCTGTTTTATATAAGGACTCAGTGCGTACCGCGCTGTAAACACTCTCCACTTCGGTTATAAAAACCAATCTCTTGATGTTTTATAAGGCAAAAGTTGCTGTTTGTTCTGAGATCCGTATAAAACACATAAACGCAATGTGGGCACCACGTAGAATTTTTTAATGTTAAACCTGGTGGTATGTAAAGTTACCGCTAGGCTTTAAAAGGTTAATGTCTCAAATTAACACTTGAAAGCCCAGTGGTAACTCTATGTATCATATTACATATAACGTTAACAATTGTGGATTTTGACGCACGGTGTACACATGGGTTGCGCGTGATTCTCAGAACAAACGCCCAGTTCCCTAACAAAATTAACAGATTGGTCTTTGTAATGAACACACAGTGTTTTCTGCAAAGTATGAGGGCCTCGGGGCCAGTGTGGGCGGCACGGAAAATCTCGCCGCCACCACGATTCGATCCACGGACCGTCCACCTCTTAGCGAGTCGCTATTGTGTACGTGTAGATATATACACATAGTGTATAGATAAACGTACATAAATACATACATATATCAACTGATATTGTATACAGTCGAACCTGGTTACAACATCGTTTTATACGACACCTCGTCTATAGCGTCAGATATTCTGTGGTACCAATTAATTCCTCACTGTTAACCGTAACATTATACTCCTCGGTTATAACAACACTCGTCTATAACGACACAAAATATTCAGTCTCGTTCAAGACGTTATAACCGAGTTCGACTGTATTTTCAATTTAATACAGAAATGAGGGTAGAAAACGTGGTATACCCTTTTATCCGCGAAACGTTTATAAAAGGTTACTCTGAACTGTTGGCGAACCAATTACCTGTACATCCAATGGGACTAATTGCCGTCACCACGAGAGTATCACGCGCCGAAGATCGGAATGCATTTGGACACAACCTTCCTTACGTCTGCCAACGATCGGCCATCAGACATAACATTTGGACACAACCTTCCTTACGTCTGCCAGCGATCGGCCATCAGACATAACATTTGGACACAACCTTCCTTACATCTGCCAGCGGTCAACCATCAGACTAACATTTGGACACAACCTTCCTTATGTCTGTCATCGGTCTGCCATCAGACATAACATTTGGACACAACCTTCCATACGTCTGCAAGCGGTCGGCCATCAGACATAACATTTGGACACAACCTTCCATACGTCTGCAAGCGGTCAGCCATAAGACGTAACATTTGAACAGAACCTTCCGTACGTCTGCCAGCGGTCGGCCATGAGACGTAACATTTGGACAGAACCTTCCGTACGTCTGCAAGCGGTCAGCCATGAGACGTAACATTTGGACAGAACCTTCCGTACGTCTGCCAGCGGTCAGCCATGAGACGTAACATTTGGACAGAACCTTCCGTACGTCTGCCAGCGGTCGGCCACCAGACATAACACAGACTACACACACCTGAACGTCGTCGTATGATTTGTACGTGTTTTTATGTCCAATAAGCTGACATTCGTGGCTGAACACTGTTGAATCAAGCGTAAGTGGCATACACAAGAATACATTCTGTACGGTTTCTAAGTACGTGTTGTATCCACGTGATGATGACTGCTTGCCTTTTGAAGGTTTGATTTATTTCTCATATTTCACACATGATGTTCACCGCGTGAAGTTACAGACAGCCTCCAGTTTTAACACACTGTGCAGTTCTTTATGGTAGACTCTTTCTTACGTTTAAGCAAAACTACTGTAAGTCATATTTTTTATCGCGTATATTGTCAGAAACAACGGGATTCTTTTCAGTTTTTATGTAATTTACACCGTATTAAGTCAATCAGTCAAGGCAGTGTGCCAATTATACAAACTGCACGAACACGCTTACTAGCTACTAGGTTTATTACCGCCTCCACTCACCGATACAAAGCATATGCCACCTTCTACTGCCTAAACACATAGAGAGAGCCAAGCACTGGTCTATGAAAAGCAGACCTGCACACAACGACACCATAAGGATAGATAGGAACATACTGCTAACCTTTTAAAGTCTAGCGGTATCTTTACTCACCACCACGTTTAAAATTAAAAAATTCTACATGCCGCTCATATTGCGTTTATGTGTTTTGTACGGATCTCAGAACAAACAGCAACTTTTGCCTTATAAAACAGTAACAGACTGGTTTTTATAACCACGAATGAGTGTTTACTGCGCGGTACGGACTGAGTCCTTATATAAAACATACGCTTCGTCTTTAAAGGGTTAATTCAAGTTGAATAAGCATAAGACGACGAACGAGTCGTGGTGGCGGCGGTGGCAGTAGTAGTAGTAGTAGTAGTAGTAGTAGTAGTAGTAGTAGTAGTAGTAGTAGTAGTAGTACCAGCAGAAGAGGCCGAGAAAGAGAAAAGGATGAAGAGGAGGAAAAAGACATGATAATGATAACGACGTTAGTAACTACGGACAAAACCAGGAAGAAACAGAAATAACAAAAGGGCAGCGGTTGTGTTGCTGATGAAAAACTGTCTGCAAAACTGTAAAGAAATTCCCAGACTTCCTGGCTGTGGTGCTTTAAGCACTAACCCTTCAAACCACCAGGCTTAACATTAACCCTTTGAAGACGAACTGTGTTCGTTTTTATATATAAGGATTCAGCGCGCACCGCGCCGTAAACACTCTCTACTCTCTTAATGTGTTATAAGGCAAAAGTTGCTGTTTGTTCTGAGATCCGTACAAAACACATAAACGCGATGGGGGCACCACGTAGAATTTTTTAATGTTAAACCTGGTTGTACGTAAAGTTACCGCTAGGCTGTAAAAGGTTAAAAAATTCTACATTCCGCCCATAGAGTGTATTTGCGTGTTTTGTGTGGATCTGAGAACAGCATTAAATGACTGATTTTATGACCGAGACGCAGTGTTTACTGCGCGGTACGAACTTCATATTCGAATATCATTCACGTTCACCTTAATCTGCACAGCATTAATCACGAAACTAAATTCTGTCCATAGACTGTATCCACGTCACCTCTCTAGAAATCTGTCTGAGGCTTCAGGTTTGAATCCCAGTACAGTGACCAGGTATGTTTACCTCCGTCCCTTCACGCAAATCGCAAGACAGTATTCGTTATTTCACGCAAGCTTCCTTACAAACACTTCGCGATTCATTATTCCCAAATAACCCCACCACCACCGCTTTCAGCTATTTACAAAATCGTTAAACAAACCATAAATAAAAAAAAAGAAATCTGTGTACCAATCATACAGCAACAAAGTTTCCACTGTACTGGTATCGCGCAGAGCTGTCAATATGTGACAAACACATATACATAACGTGTCAGTGGTTGGCTCCATTCCAGGTGTTTGTCAATACACAGACTGACTTTGTATTATCTTCTGGGTTTTGTGACCACTAAGTCTTGCAGGACTGTGGATGAAGACAGTACGTTCCTTCAAACTGTTGCCAACGACCCACACGAGGACAACTGTTCTAACCCGGACAACCTGCATCTTCACTGCCACTGGATATCAGACAGAAATATTCAAAAAACAGGCTACGGGCACACTTCTTTTATTCAAAGGCTAGTGGCGATTTTTTGAATCGAATTCAGGATGTTTCGAGTGGTCGACCAACACAACCAGTACACAACCTGGTCAATTCAAACACGGTGGGGTCCTACAACTCCATTTACTCTACCCAGGTGCAACAAAATACAGCCGAAACCCGGTTATAACGACATCGGTTTATATTACACCGCGTCTATAATGTCAGATATTATATGGTAACAATTAACTCGTCACTATTAACCATAACATTATATTCCTCGGTTATAACAACACTCGTTTATAACGACACAAAATATTCAGTCCCTTTCACGATCTTATAACCGAGTTCAACTACACGAATATTACAACCAACCGATGTCACAAACCTACCGTTATAACCGAGTTTAACTGCACTAATATTACAACCAACCCATGTCACGAACCTATCGTTATAACCGAGTTCAACTGCACTAATATTACAACCAACCGATGTCACGAACCTATTACGTACATGTGAAACACTGGGTGCATCGATTTGTCTCTCGCGATGGGCAATGGCATAATGAATCAAATGACATCATAGAGATTTCCTGACCCAAACGACCACAATGCTATTTATGGTGGTTACAGAAATATCTCCTCTAAATAAATACTGTATCACCTCAACATAAACAGACCGAGCAGAATATGTGTTACAAGTGCCAAATTCTTCTGACGGCAGTTTCTCATTGACGGGCATCACAGCAAACTTTCACATGAAGATTCAAGCCACCTCGAGTGTTACGCCGTGTCGAACGGTACTTAACCGACGTTTCGGAGAAGCGTAGGGCTTTCATGTTCAGAGTAAAACTGTTCAGTATTCTTTGACTACTTGACCCTGAAGATGAAGGCACAATGATCCTTCTAAACGCATCTACCTAACAAGAATGATAGGAGAGAGGACAGAACAAGAAAAACAGACTTACACAACCCTTTGCAAATGGAACCACAGGAATGCTTGTTTAACCGTTTAAAGACGAAGCGTATCTGTTTTATATAAGGACTCAGTGCGTACCGCGCTGTCAACACTCTCCACTTCGGTTATAAAAACCAATCTCTTAATGTTTTATAAGGCAAAAGTTGCTGTTTGTTCTGAGATCCGTACAAAACACATAAATGCAATGTGGGCACCACGTAGAATTTTTTAATGTTAAACCGGGTCGTATGTAAAGTTACCGCTAGGCTTTAAAAGGTTAAAACGAAAATTTACAACCTGTCTTCATACAAATGTCTCTGAAGGATGAATATTAAACGCGTGAAACTGAGAGTGATAAAATTTTATGGATGTATCTCACCGGTATGCAAGGGTTCGGTACTAAGAATTACGTAGTGAATGCGTGAGAAAACACACGTGTGATGCACAGGAGAATGCGCGCTCAAGGAAAGGAAACACACGGTTTTAATACTCAATAAAACACGCTGCTGACATCACGTTTAGACAATAGCGTATGCACAACATACAAACAAACAGGAACAATATGTGTCCACAGAGGTTCTACCACAACTGTCCACACATACTGCAATAACTTCAATAATTCTAACTATTTTAACCTTTTAAAGCCTAGCGGTAACTTTACGTACCGCCAGGTTTAACATTAAAAAATTCTACGTGGTGCCCACATTGCGTTTATGTGTTTTGTACGGATCTCAGAACAAACAGCAACTTTTGCCTTATAAAACATTAAGACACTGGTTTTTATAACCGAAGCGGAGAGTGTTTACAGCGCGGTACGCACTGAGTCCTTATATAAAACAAATACGCTTCGTCTTTAACGGACTAACAGTTTTATGCACTTTTTTCATGTGGCATTTTTTCGACCCGTTTTCGAGCAATGCTATTCCTCATTCTCGAGACTTCACGATCGCACTCATTTGGACACACCACAATCGGCAGGACTCCTCTGGACGAGTGATCAGCCCGACGCAGAGACCTCTACCTGACAACACACACAAGAGACCGATATCCATGCCCCCGACGCGATTCGAAGCCATTATCCCAGAAAGCGAACGGCCGCAAACCTACGCTTTAGACCACGCGGCCACTGGGATCGACGTTTTATGGACTTACGTAACGTGCACTTCTTCCTCAACATGCCTTAAAGACCAACCGTGAACCTGAGAATGACCTGGCACAGGCCAAACATGCGGTATAGCATTTAGTTGTGTTTGCATACATATTGATTTAATTTTTGCACTACGAGTATTAACAACATAACGAGATGACGTTCCTTAACGTAACACGTCAATTCTTTATCATTAATGTGCTGGGGCAACAACCATAAGACCAACTATGGCGGCAGCACACATCAAAAATACGCAAACAATAAACAACATAACTAAATAAATAAATAAATTATTCACTCCATGGAGCAGGGGCTCCTTGAGAAGTGAACAGTTTCTCGGCTGGTCAAGAAATTTCCCGCATTTTATGGAACCTGGAGGTTCATTATCGCATTCACAAGAGCCCGCAACAAACAACATACGACACAGAAAACAAATGGAAAGAAATTACATCTAAAACTTCATTAATAAGTAAAACATTTTACAAGAGATCATTTGTTGTTGAATATACTGGAAGTTCAATTCCATTAACTTCAGGATGAGTAGCCCATGCTAGCTGCGAAATCAACAGTCGTATGCAATACGCAAATGGAGACAACGCACAATTACGTGACATACGAAGAAAAAGCAGTAAGGTAAAAGAAATATAATCAAATTACAAATACCCTAACTAAATTAAAACCAGAATTCATACGAAACGCCAGGGACAGAACTACAACGTAAATAATAATAATAATAATAATAATAATCACGCGTGACAACCAAAGCGCAAACGCTTTTCGGAACGTAAAGGGTTGCAGACAAAAAGAAAACCCGGGTAAAAATTGTGAATGAACTGACAGACGATACGAAGAAAATGCGGCATCAATTCTGGAAGAATATTTCCAACAGACGACCTGCCCCTTCACAACCTAGTAGTTACTTCATATACCACCAGGTTTAATATTCGAAAATTTTACGTTCTGCCCACAAAATGTATTTCAGTGACTTTAGAGATCTCAGAACAAACCGTGATTATTTCCCTATGCAGCATTAAATGACTGGTTTTTATAACCAAACCGGTATGTTCACTACGCGGTACGATCTTTATCTTTATACATAAGTCAGTTTAATTTTCATATTTAAACGGTTGTAACAGAAACAGCTGTTCGCCGCTTTTGACAATCGCTGGAACAGAACACCTTTTCACTGTCACATCACGAGCAAATAAGTTTCAAACGAGATAAATCGTGTTTCTGTATCCACTGCATCCTACAGCATATAGCTTTACCTTCAATTAACCCACGGGAAGAATTTAACTAGCAGCGATTGCAACCTAATAGGCTTGTTTACATGGGAGGTGCCCTTGGAAGACTCATGAGATTCATATGTCATGCAAATTGTACGGTCCGTTACACATAATTGACCACGCCCCTGGATACAGCACACCAGCGCCTCCTTCACACGATAACCATTCATCATGTGGGGGGGTGGGGGGAACCGTTAGCTTCTGCTAAACATCTGTGATTCTGAGATGATGGACACAACACTGATTTTACGAAACTGTCAGTGATCTGGGGTTCTCACGGACGGCAACAAGACTACCGTCTAACTGGATGTAATACCGCACAGTTTCGTAGACAGGTATCAAAATTACACACCGTCACAAACCCCCAACAAAATGCAATCGAACCCGCTAATAACAACATCAGTTTATGCGACACCTTGTCTACAGCGTCAGATATTCTGTGGTACCAATTCCTCACTGTCAAACATAACACTGTACACCTTACACCTCAAATCCGCGGTTCTCTTAAACCACTTAACCCTGAAATCAATTTAAATTAATATTTAAAAATTCATTTGGCCGTGGGTTAAGCCGGCGGTAGCACAGCCACCATTAGCGTCTCCCAAAGCTGGAGAGGCCTCAGCTGAGAAGCCACAGCGTATCCCACAACGGAGGGCACAAACGATTCTTTGGACATGATCAAGTCAATCTTCCTTGGGAGTACACTCTGACAGAAAGCTGTCGTCCCCCAGGTTGGTGGATTTGCGGATGGCTGGTAACCACTCCATGTAAAAATTACACAGACAAGTAGGTCGAAACGCCTATGCCCTTGCAGGGAGGCACAAAAATTCATCTCACACCTCACAGAAAACACTTCTTGAATACAGAGTTCAATTGGCTAATGAATGTTGCTTATGAAAACGACTTTTAATAAGAACACTGAACATCATACAGTCTGTAGGAAAATTCAGAAATGTCTATGCTAAAGCACAGTACACACTATTATGCTTTAAGAAAGAAAGGCAGGCTCAGAACGCGCAAACACGACATTCTAGTTACGCCGGACAACTGGATTTCCCATGATGCCCCAGTTAGGATGTACGCCCACACCTCCGTTGTGCAAAGGACGCGTGTGATGGCTGGTTTCTTTTACATTATCTGTCGAATGTCTCAGATTGGCGTGTGCGTAAAGTGCGTGTGTGCGTGTGTGGTCGTGCAGCGCCTAAACAGGGGAGACCAAGTCAGCCAGTGTAAACGCTGCTTGCAAAATATGAAGGGAAACAACGCATACACGAATGGTCGGTCATGCCTGCCGTCTGCCTGCATTCAACCCTACAAGCACTGGGCAGATTTTGATAAAATTTGATATATACGTCACGCAACTGAAACACACTCCTAACAACTTGTTTATAATTTCCTAAAATCGGTATTAAAAATATGACGGACCCAAAAACGTGTGATGATGGAGAGACACTAGCGCCACAACTGAATGGCGGTATCCACGGTAACTACAGGAAGCGTAAGAAGAATACAGAACTCTCGGACGCTATTTAAACGGAGTTATGATGCTACTTGATTTTCCCCAAACAACTAAAAGTATTCTGCACACAAGCTTATTTTGCTGTCGCCCATCTTGGTTTAATTATATTCTTTGGGTGCGATGAAAGCAATTCTACAGAAGGCTGCTAACACGCCTACTGTACGGCTTCTGATGGCAATGGTGGAATGACAGCAAGGTGCGTGGAGATGGAGTGGGACATGTTACTATGCCATTGTGTTCGCCACAAATGACACACACTGACATGGGATCGAACCCCGTCTTACAGGGTATTAAACCGACCGGGCATAACTGTTTTTCCAATCTGTAACACAAATAATCTGCCAGATAAACTCTAGGAAGATGGCAAGATGATGCGAACTTCTGGTCGAAAAGTAACCTATATACGGATAAAACCACCTGGAAGACTAACGATCAGATAAGTGTTTCCCAAACAGGGTTCCGCAGAACATCGTTAAGGGTTCTGCCAGAAATCGTAGGATAAATTTTTAAAAACTGGACATACAACGAAAAAATTCCGAATAGCTCTCGAAATATCGTGGGGAATTTTTATGCGGCATTTGGCAACAATGAGGTACTCTACATGCACTACCAAATTCCCTCTTTGTTTTGTTTTCGTTTCCACAGAAAGGGATCCGTCGGGATGTAAAAAGAAAATAATTTTATGGGCTCCTCCATGGAAGAAAGCTTAGGAAACACTGGATCCGACACTTCAAGCTGATCCTGACTATGCTATGAAGGCGTATGGAGGAATGGACGCATATCCACATTCATATTTAACGTCGGCACTAAAAAAGGGTGGTTAAGTTCACGCCCCGGCCGTTTTACCTCCGAAGAAAGCGAACTCTGAACCTATTCAACAGAAAGCTCACTTGGTTTCAGAGCACGCGTCCGGACGCTTTGGAGAGGACAAAAATACCTTGTCCCTACCGGGGACTGAACCACGATTCCTAGGTTGTTCAACCCGTATTCCAGTTACCAAACCGAATATGCTATCCCAGCACGACCTCATCACTATATGAGAGAACAACATTAAAACGGATCTCAAACAAACGTACAGGTGGTGACTGGATTAATCCTTTAAAGACGAAGCGTATCCGTTTTATATAAGGACTCAGTGCGTACCGCGCTGTAAACACTCTCCACTTCGGTTATAAAAACCAATCTCTTGATGTTTTATAAGGCAAAAGTTGCTGTTTGTTCCGAGATCCGTACAAAACACATAAACGCAACGTGGGCACCACGTAGAATTTTTTAATGTTAAACCTGGTAGTATGTAAAGTTACCGCTAGGCTTTAAAACGTTAAACTGGCTCGATGCAGAATCTAATTGCGGGCCCTAGATAAAACGGAAATGGATCTTTGGAATTCTAAACCATCGGAAAATTGAATGGGTAATTGAATATTAACCCATGTAGATGTGGCGTCTACGTGGAAGTAAAGAGGCAAACCAGCGGGAAGGACGACACCCCTGACCGCGACGACACCAGTCATCGGCCCTTGCAGACGAGGTGATGGAACCAGACGCAACACTGAGGGCGCTCGAACCCACTTAGCTGCATCTCTCCACAGAGGCGTCATGGTTATAGGATTATAAATACCTCATAGGCGCCGTCATGCGATAGACGACTAGACTCTCCACTTAAATACAACTCACAATAACATAAGCTCAGTTGGTATAGTGACTATTCTACAAGGTGGACCACCGAGTAAGCCTAGTTTGATTTCCGGCAAGACAACAGAATTTGCTCTACTCAGAAGCGTCCAGATCGGCTGTGGGGGACAACGAGACTCACGTCAAAATGGCTGTCGGGGGTAAAACAATCGACGTGAACAGCAAATCGCGCGCCACCAATTAGTGCTGAAGATTTAGAATGGTTGGCACTATATCTCCACTTCCCCATAGGTCAGAAATACAGTAGCGTTTACCCTGCACCAAGTGGAACTTGCAATTTACATCATTCCAAGGCGTGCCTCAGCCATTAATGGAACAATATACAGTCAACACCGACAGTTTTACTGCTTAACCTTTTAAAGCCTAGCGGTAACTTTACATACCGCCAGGTTTAACATTAAAAAATTATACGTGGTGCCCACATCGCGTTTATGTGTTTTGTATGGATCTCAGAACAAAGAGCAACTTTTGCCTTATGAAACATTAAGAGATTGGTTTTTTAGACCGAAGTGGAGAGTGTTTACAGCGCGGTACGCACTGAGGCCTTATATAAAATAGATACGCTTCGTCTTTAAAGGGTTAATGTTGACAACGCGTTTCAGCATCTCCCGTGGAACTAATTCAATTTACACTTCCAACATTAATATGAATATAATACAGGCATACGCGACACGACACGGCACGGCACGGCATGACTCGACACGAAACGGCACATCGTCAAGAAATCGACACATAAAGCCAATTATATCTACCAGAAAATGACATCTTACGACACAGGAAGCCTTTTTGGACACGACCACTGAAGCTGGGATATGTATAGCAATTAATTGGAAGGCGAAATCTGTTGGATATGGTGCAGCCTGCACGGAATACAGCAGTCCCGTACCAAGGTCGAGTACGAAATACCGTCCTACACAGCTCCATATTTGTACGAGTATACTACGTCGCAAAGCTTACGTATCTGTACAACGTTCCGCCAACCACGGTTACTGTTTCATATCGCTTTGTTTTGAAATGTGGTGCTGGAGAAAAATGGAGATCAGTTGGACCGGTCGTGTGAAGAACGCAGTTGTGACATAAAGAGTCGAGAAAGAAACATCCTACATGTTATAAAATAAATTAAGGCTACGTGGATTGGTCACTACTGCGTAGGAACTGCCCTCTAAAACACGTTACTCAAGGAAAAAGATGTGATGAGAAGACGAGGAAGAAGACGTAAGCAGCTACTGTAAAACATTACGGAAAAGCGAAGATCCTAGAATCTCAAAGATCTAAACAGACAGACGGACGGACGGACGGACGGACGGGCAGGCAGAGGTGGGCGGGCGGGCAAGCGGATGGATGGATGGATGGATGGATGGATGGACAGACAGACAAGACAGACAGACAGAGAGATAGAGAGATAGATAGATAGATAGATAGATAGACAGACAGATAGATAGATAGATAGATAGACATATAGATACACATTAGACAAATAAACAGGTAGACATACATACATACATACATACATACATACATACATACATACGTACGTACGTACATACATACATACACACGTACATACATACATACATACATACATACATACATACATACATACATACATACATACATACATACATATTTACAGACGGACGGACGGACGGACGGATACAGATAGAGCCAGACAGACAGACAGATAGATAGATAGATAGATAGATAGACATATAGATACACATTAGACAAATAAACAGGTAGACTACATACATACATACATACATACATACATACATACATACATACATACATACATACATACATACATACATACATACATACACATACACACACATACATATACATACATACATACATACATGCATGCATACATACATACATACATACATACATACATACATACATACATATACATACATACATATACATACATACATACATACATACATACATACATACATACATACATATACATACATACATATACATACATACATACATACATACATACATACATACATACATACATACATACATACGGACGGACGGATGGATACAGACAGAGCCAGACAGACAGCTTAGACAGGTACACAGGTAGACATAAATATAGGATACAGAAAGATCAGCAGATGGCCGGATGCACAGACAGGCAGCGACACACACCATATAGGCACACCTACCGTACGAGTTTGCTCCTTAGACCATTTATACCTGATGGACCGGCTTCGGAATCATACTTTCGATGACCTGAGTAAGCTCACGAACTTGGGTCACAAGAATATTCTATTAAACAAAAGAGCTGCAGGACAATGTCGCGGAAACTGTGTCTAAATTACAGGTCTAGATATAGCGCGCCCACAAGTGACACCAACTGTGAGTTTCTCTGCATCTGAGGACCTTCCGTGATCAGACACGGCTGCACAGCTGTGCCACCTGACTGCCGGAGATCACCCCGCGGCTACAGAGACCTGAACGACTTCACCTGCCCGAGATCTGATCGCTGATAACGTTACGAAGATCGGAGAATTTAATTAAAATAAAACCTCGGCTCTGGTTTTCCTGTCGCCATGATTTATGCTACCGTTCGACAGAATTCGCACTCAGGCCTTTACGGTACGACGCGTACGTACGCGCTAACCACAGTGTCATGCTGTGGACAATGAGACCGGGGCCAAATTTGAATATTTCCAATTTCCCTCATCTTCAGCTTCTAAGTTTCTCTTTTTTTTCCCCTGCCGTCTCTTCTTCTTCGTTTCCTCGTCTTCATTCTAAATTCCTCCATTCCCTATCTTCTTCATCATTCTTCTTCTCCCAGTCCTTCTTCAGCTTTCTCTTCTTTTAAAGAAAGCTATCATTTGGAATATGACGCCATGTAAGCTGGTGGTATGAATGTACCAACGTTGTACCCCGAAGTCTCCACCAATTTTAAAATATGAAAGTACGAGTAACCGGAGATCTGTCAATAGTACTTACAATGACAACCACAGACTTGATGAAAGGAGTAATGCAAACTCCCCAACAGTATTGTATAAAGGGCACACGTACCTCAAAAATGAACAACGCCACACCATAATACTGGTACACTCCCTGTTTTCGACACAATCACAGGACGGGTCTACTACAGCTGGTCACACCTAGCTGTGAAATTCCGTGCAGCTGGCCAATCATCACCTCCCTGAACAAGTTCCAGAATCCTTCATGGATTTGGTCACGAAAAATTTAGAAACTTCCTACATCTCGATACACAGTATTCAATACAAAGAATTAACCAATTAATGTTGTTTGGGGAAATAATCGCCTGTTAACTATGAGAAACAAACGAACCGCACATACAATCCGTGAGGAAAATTCAGATCTGTCAACAAGGAGCATTCCAGGACACAGAGAAACCCACAGACTGTGAAGAGAAAACATTTCTCAACAAAAATGAGGAAGTAGGAAATTACATGAAACTCGGGGCCGCTAAATGTCATCACATACGCATCTTAATATTTTGGGAACATGAATGTTCGTCAGTGAGTTACACAATGGACGAACTGTCTGTCTTAACTGGAAAAAAACCGAGTCTTTTACTTTCATGAGTAGCCGCTACGCGCGCCGGACAATGCTTCGTCGGACTCATCAACTCCACTCCAAAAGAAGAACAAAAATGTAGTACTGATTCTGAGATATAATCCAACCAAGGCGAACGCATGTGTGGCGGGAAACGGAACTATTCATTCGGCAGCTCTCATCCGTGACGTCAGCGTTGTGTTTGTTAGCCAAATACTTCGCCGCCCTCACAGGCACGACGGCCACTGGAGTTGGCTGGGATATAAAATGTTAACACGAATGTTTAACTTTACTTCCCTCGTTGTTACAGCCGACAGATCAACGCTCCTTTGTTTGCACTGGGCCTCAACCAGTCGCTGCAATCGACGGTGGTTACATACAATTTGTTCAAAGTTTGTAATGAAGATGTGTAAACGTCGCTGTTTGTTATGGCGGATCTCCAGAAAGTAAAATCCCGTTCAGTTAACCCACTAAAACTTGAAATAATCTAAACACCTTTAAATATTAAGTTCCTACATCACAGAAAACACTGCTGACATATAATAATTAACCCTTTGAAGACGAAACATGTCTATTATAAGGACTCAGTGCGTACCGCGCTGTAAACACTCTCCACTTCGGTTATAAAAACCAATCTCTTAATGTTTTATAAGGCAAAAGTTGCTGTTTGTTCTGAGATCCGTACAAAACACATAAACGCAATGTGGGCACCACGTAGGATTTTTTAATGTTAAACCTGGTGGTACGTAAAGTTACCGCTAGGCTTTAAAAAGTTAACCAACAAATGCGTAATCTTTGTACTTACACAGTTATATTACATTAAAACATTAAAAACTGCTACATGTTTCCATCCCTGTGAGATCACCACCGGGGAGTATGAACATCAAATTATCTTGTATAAAACATTAACATGTATAAGTTGCTAATTCCTTATTATTTTTTAAACAGGCCTGGACAGGCCCTTAGGGTTCCAGGAGGTTGAGGCTCCCAAATTTCTAGACAATCGGCACTTGAAGGTGGTTTGTCAGCCCTACGCACCGGCCGCCTTTAGCCCCCAGGAAATCTTCCTGGTACTCATTTCTGTTAGATGCTGAGTCGACCCCAGGGCCATAGTGCGACCGAAAGGGTTATGTCAATGAAAAATTCCAATTACACCATCGGGAATCGAACCCGCGCCCTTACGGTTTGTAGCTCAGTGCCTCAACCAACTGCGCCACCGCGGCCCCTAATTCCTTATACCTTGCACATAATGTAGAAGAACTGAGAACTAAATTCTGGGTTGCACCGTGCAGAACAGATGCATATAAAAGAACACGAACTTTTATACAGTGAGATGTAAATGAACATAATTAAATTTTTCAAAATTTTACATACTTAAATATTTAAAATTCTCGGCGAAATCGTCACTTTTTAAAGCATTATACAGAACACACAAAACACTGAGTGCGCGAAATTCACTTTCTCAACATTTAAGCAGGTGGTGAG
This sequence comes from Coptotermes formosanus, assembly GCA_013340265.1. NCBI lineage: Eukaryota > Metazoa > Arthropoda > Insecta > Blattodea > Rhinotermitidae > Coptotermes > Coptotermes formosanus. The sequence continues at coordinate 1,360,624 of BLKM01000769.1, read as the reverse complement.
TACAGTTACCGTTGCACGTCGGCATTCCCAGCTACTTTCGGCAACACATTAAGGAAGTAACATTTTAATTCGTACACAAATTCCACTACTTCAAATGTATCTACAGCCACCTAACCCACACCTTCTTAGTATATACACACAGCTGTCTGGCTGTTTCTCATAAAATTCTGTTTAAATGTCACATTACAGAAGCTCACCCATGGAGCAGCATGATTTCCTGTACATCGTTCTAAACGACAGTTAATTAAAAATCAATTCAATGCAGTGCCATATCACTAGATTATATGAGTCGTTTATAAAGTACAGCAGTAATCCAGAAAATTCTGTAAAAAACAGCGAGAAATGTAGGCCGAATGATTATGTAGCGGACACCGCGCGAGGGATCTAAAAAAACAGGATGTCACACACAGAGCAGCAACACTGTAGGCGTCCGTTGCACAGACGGCGGAGGTGAATTAGCGACTGGTACACACTTAAAAGACACAGCCGTGGAAAACGTCCGCTGAGAATTCAAGAACACTACTTTTCTACAAAGGACATTTATATGACGGCGGACTGCTTGGCGTAGAGCTGACATCACTGTTTCACAGCAACCGACGGTGCACCCCCCCCCCCCCCCCCCCCAACCGGCAAAGCAGTGTGAGGCCCAGGTAATAAATACTCCCTGCAGATTACGGTACAATCTAACCCGTTTATAACAACATTGGTTTAATGCGACGCCTCGTATATATCGTACGACATTCTGTGGTGCCAATTAATCTCCCACTGTTAACCATGCCATTATACTCCTTGGTTAAAACACCACTCGTTTATAACGACAAAAAATATTCAGTCCTTTTCATAACGTTTTACCCGAGTTCGACTGCACGCAATGTCGAGACTATCCTGACGACTAACACCGTTAGATACCGGGTCTTTGGCCTATGCAAACGTAAATACATGTCGAAGCGATCTCCGCGATTAATGCCATATATCACGCACAGTCTCATGCGTGAAGGTGTGTACATGTCGAAGCTGTCTGGTGATTAGCACCGCCTTCCAGGTTAAGGTATGAGGCATGTACGGCTATTCTGACGACTAATACCATCTGTTTACACATCAACGTTATGTCGATTCACGCCGTCTCATACACCACCGTCTCTTATACGTGGAAGTATGTACATATCAAAGCCACCTAGCGACGAACTCAACCTCTCCGACACTAACTACGCACTTAGTCACACCCCATACCCTATTAAACGTACGCGCGTGCGCGCGTGCGTGCGTGTTTTATACACACGTAAGCAACACTTTCTATGATTTCAAAATTGTAACAGTGGCAAGTGGACACGAAAGCAGTAAATTAAAATAAGAGTGAATTCCTTGGTAACCAAAAATCACATGTTACGCCACTGATTTAATACACATTCCTGGCCGGCTTTTCCGCCAATAAATCGGTCACATTGTTTTGTTTCTTTTCTGTATCAGCAGCATTAAGCATGTGTTCATGCGCAATGACGGCATTCGCAAAAGGAGCAGAGCAATGACTCTGGACTAGACGCACAGTAACAAATGATTCAGTTCACATCTGTTTATTTGCCTCCTCAGCTGAAGTCTTAAATCTCGCGCGAACTTTCGACTGTGTTAATGATTAGTCTGCTCGTAGTAAGGCAAACCTGCTGCGGACCACAGTACATTCACTGTACCAATAAAAACGTCATGTCGGCTGAGCAGTGACTGAATCCGAACCCCTTGCTAGCGCATAGCCACTGTGAATATTACCCGGCAACACAGTCCTAAGTCACTGAAGATATTACCCGGCAATGGAGTCCTAAGCCACTGAAGAAATTACCCGCAGAACACAATCCTAAGTCACTGAGGATATTACCCGGCGAAACAGTCCTAAGTCACTGAAGATATTACCGGGCGAAAGTCGTGAATCACTGAGCATATTACCCAGCGCTGAAATCTTGAGCCACTGAAGATATTACCCCGCAGAACACAGTCCTGACTCACTGACGATATTACCCAGCGAAAGAGTCCTGAGTCTCCGAGGATATTACCCAGCGAAACAGAGTGCTGAGTCACTGAGGATATTACCCAGCGAAACAGAGTCCTGAGTCACTCAGGATATTACCCAGCGAAACAGTTCTGAGTCACTGAGGATATTACCCAGCACTGGAGTCTTACGCCACTGAAGATATTACCCCGCACAATAGAATCCTGAGTCACTGAGGATATTACCCAGCGAAATAGCCGTGAGTCACTGAGGATATTACCCAGCGAAACAGCCCTGAGTCACTGGGGATATTACCCAGCGAAACAAAGTCCTGTGTCACTGAAGAAATTATCTGGCAGAACAAAGTCCTGAGTCACTGACGATACTACCCGGCGGAGTACAGTCCTAAGTCTGTAACAAGTACCAATTCTGACAAATGACACTCGTATATCCATCCGCCCAATATCAAAACAACACTGCTGTTCAAGAGGAAGCCGTATAACACGCCCGAATTACAGCTACGTTGTACGACTTGCAAATGCTACAAGAGAAAAGTACTACCTCGGAAAAAGTTCGCTCAAATTTGGGCTTGTATTCGGTAAGTCCCCACTTAGACTGTCGGGTATTGAACATGTTTTCCCTCAGTCACTTCAGGAACAGAACCTCAAACGTGGCCACGGCCACTTCCTGCCAAGCCCTTCCAATTCCTCACTCACCACGCTACCAATGCATGCCACACAGTCCGAATGATAGCACTGTTAGATAAACGAAATTTGTGTTCCGTAGCAAATCCTGAACGCTGCAAGCAATTATGGCAACAGATCAGAACAAACACGGGACAAAACTGAAGCAGGTCACGTTACTCCTGGCTGATCTCTGCCCTGCGGGACAGCAAGGAGAAGGCACGGGCAAACGATTCCACACGTCCGTCCGCACTCTGACGAATGAGAACTGTCAACAAAAAGTTCCGGTCATTCAGTCACTGAAACGTTAAGTGGACGAGAGCATCAAAACTGAAATTAAATGGATACTTTATCCATTCAATGGACACATTCCAACGAACATTCCATTCAAACGTACTATTTTATGCCCTGTTTTATATGCCGGCCTTCGCAGTGTATTTGAAAGATCAGACGAACAAGTTGGGCAACGGCCTCAAGGCGTAACATTTACGGCGCGTTAGCGGTTATTTGCTTTATCTGTTTTCGTTCGTTCTGAAAAAAAAATCATTCGTGTGCCCTGTCATCAATTTCACCAGCAGCAACTTCGACGTGTAATGATTAAGACGGTTTGTTTGATGTGATGCGTGTCTGAGTGCCGGCGGAAACCATTTCCAGTGCCTTCTTTGAATGTAGTGAGCAAACCTGCAATACACACACCTAAAACTTCCCAGCGCTTTCTTTAAATAAAATAAGCAAAAATCTAACATTAACTGCAACGCAATGAATAAAAACGCGTGAACCCCGACTCATGGCAAGGTGAAGCAGCAGCAGTACGCGAAACTGACTGTGAAGCGACCAAAGATATGGGTTACACCAGTGGTTCCCACTGTGCGCTCTGTGGATCCAATGGGAACCGCGGATACATTTTCTCTCATAGCGACTTCGAAGTTTATTTATTTTTTAATTAAAGAAACAATGTTGTACAAAATAATAAACACCAACTAATGCACCAAAATATATATCGTCTTTATTCGTGAAAGTCTCCTACATATTTCGACCCTGCTGGGCCATCTTCAGGGAGAATGATATTGATACACTATAGTTGCGTTTATACAGTTAAGTGTGAATGTGCCCTAGGTTTCACCCTCCGTTTGAGAAACACAGACCGCGGACAGTACACGGTACCTCTCAAACGGAGGGTGAAACCCAGGGCACATTCGAACTTAACTGTATAAACGCAACCATAGTGTATCAATATTATTCTCCCTGAAGATGGCCCAGCAGGGTCGAAACATGTAGGAGACTTTCACGAATAAAGATGATATATATTTGGGTGTATTAGTTGGTGTTTATTATTTCATATGATACAGTGCACGGACATGGAACACATTAAACAATGTTGTGTTTAAAATAATCGCGGAACTTCTTCAATTTTCGATGTTTAGTTCGTAGGACCGCTACAATATCTAATTAAGAAAAACTCTATACCCACGAAGCCAGCGACAATTAGTTTAATTACGGTCAAATAATGCAATGCATTGTTACGTATTGTTACGTATACTACTGGTATGTATTTGTACCTATCTAAAATCAGTTCTGACACATCAAATTTTAATTTTGGAAAGCTATCATCCGGACATGCTATATTTATGTCAGCAATAGTGTGAGGACCCGTGGTTACTTTTCGAAGGCAAAAGGAGTCTGCGATAGAAAAGTCTGGGAAACAGTGGGTCCGGCACACCAAGAACACAGATTTTTTTTTTGACTCAGAAAAACTTAATATAACGGGCGGCGCCATCGGTCGCTATGCACAAATAATGTCGCCCAGCCTACAACAGGCAGTCTCACGGCAAAAAGAAAACGCCCTGTATAACAGATTAACGTACAAACTATAAGTGGGTTCTACTTTCAGCTAGACACTCCGCAGTACTGAAATTTATTTTGGGGTTTAACTGTGCCGTGTTTTTCAAGTTCTCCAAATGTTTCAGCGTACATTGCAGTCGTCATCTTCAGGGTAAATGGAACAAGTGCGGCCCTATTATAAGCTTTGAGATTAAAGACGGGAGTGGAAGGGTGCAACGCTGTCCTATCCAATGAGAAGAAAATTACACCCCCCAACCGGAGTCTCCAACTGGGAGTTCGCACGACTCAGGAGAATAAAATCCCTGCAGGAAACTGCGAAATAACGTGCCTCTTACAGAATTCCCCTCTAACGCCCAAACAAATGGCCTAACAGAACCGTCCAGATAAATTACGCTTCAACACGTATTTCACACCACGCGCGACATGGGAGAGAAAATGAAAATCACAACACTGTAACCAAATTACAATAATAATTTGTAACGGCTGTACAATTTGGACTTGTTTTGATTTGCCGATCTCAACGACGCAAACAGCAAACCGTCGTTTGTCCTGGAGGAACACTACTGTCGGCAGAAGGGATGGGGGGGGGGGGGGGG
>BLKM01000769.1:1339184-1355515 GCA_013340265.1 Coptotermes formosanus | reverse complement strand
CCCCCCCCCCCCCCCCCCCCCCCCCCCCCCCCCCCCCCCCCCCCCCCCCCCCCCCCCCCCCCCCCCCCCCCCCCCCCCCCCCCCCACCCGGACGTCTCTCGGCTAGGCACGAAGCCATCGCCTAACAGATGAAGATATATGGCGTGTGTTAAAGATGACAACAATAAATCTGCCACCTAATTCAACAAGCTTTAATTATAAGAGTTAAAGACGACGTCACGTGTCAACACAGAACGACAAACTCTACTTGCCTACAGTAACGGAAATGACGAGGAGGCCAATCGACATGACGTTTCCACCTGGAAATTCAGGAGTTGCCTGAGGCGCACTTGGACGCAAAGAACGCCAAGATATCTAGTTCGAGCCTCATGTGCGACATTAAAGCTTTGTTAGTTGAAAACATGGCGTCATTTCACGATGCTGTCAGTATATCGGATTATACAGCGTCGAATTGTAGCCCACTACGGAATAACAACACACTGTAACTCGTCCTGAAGTGGTCTTGACCTAATCAAGATATTGTGGCCGAAAACATACAGAGGCGCACAGTGCACAGTTCCATAATCAGTACACGTCTCCACCTGCTATACAGTAACTACATCTACGTGAATACAACGGACAGGGAATACAGAACACATAAGAGACACCAGAAATGCATACATAATTTTGGTAAGGTAACTTTAATGTACAAGATCACATGGGAGACGAGGGATAATCAATAAAAGTTCTTGTCACTTTAATTCCCGCTGCTATTCCTACGGGCGTAGTGACAGGCTACTCAACGGCTATGGTTTATAGAATGAACGAACCAGTAGGAACTGACAAACTGTATTTGTCAGGTGTAATCACCCTACAGAATGTAAGGTTCTACACTGGATTCCGCAGGATGAAGACAGGTTCCCGTCAGGCCCGTGGCCAGACCAATGAACACAGTGGATGCAGAGGCCTGCGGTGCGGGAGCGCATACGTACATAATGCTCTATTATACACATACTGTGTATATATACTATGCATACATAAACGTAAAAAGCGCCTTCATCAGGACCACAAAATCAACGCTTTAACCTTTTAAAGCCTAGCGGTAACTTTACGTACCACCAGGCTTAACATTAAAAAATTCTACGTGGTGCCCACATTGCGTTTATGTGTTTTGTACGGATCTCAGAACAAACAGCAACTTTTGCCTTATAAAACATTAAGAGATTGGTTTTTATAACCGAAGTGGAGAGTGTTTACAGCGCGGTACGCACTGAGTCCTTATATAAAACAGATACGCTTCGTCTTTAAAGGGTTAATTACATATTACGCTCTATAAAATTGCACTAAACATCTTTCATCTGCACACATTTTTTAGAACGAGTTGTTTCTAACCACGGCGGTTCAACAGAGGCAACACGTGGATGCGGTTCGGTGTCGCACGTTTTTAGCGGAATGATCAGCACGTCTGTTTTGCAGCTCCCTGACTAAGCGCCTGCTTCCACTGGCAGGTTCCTGGGAGATCAGTAATATAGTTACGAGTTCCGCAAAATAAACAGGTACAATCTGTACAAACATGAACTGCTTGAAAAGGACTCTGCGCTACGGAGTGTATTTTATTGTGGTCAGCATGTGTGGATGTAACTTCAATGTGAAATGGCTCTGGATGTTATCCAACAGGAAATGAACTTTCTCGGAGTTTTATTTTAACCCTTTAAAGACGAAGCGTATCTGTTTTATATAAGGACTCAGTGCGTACCGCGCTGTAAACACTCTCCACTTCGGTTATAAAACCAGTCTCTTAATGTTTTATAAGGAAAAAGTTGCTGTTTGTTCTGAGATCCGTACAAAACACATAAACACAATGTGGGCACCACGTAGAATTTTTTAATGTTAAACCTGGTTGCATGTAAAGTTACCGCTAGGCTTTAAAGGGTTTATCTTCAATACAATACCGTCCTATTAATGACCCGTTTCCAACGGGCTGGTTCATTCTCAAGGGTTCCATAACTTCGACCGCTAACAAAATAATGACAGGATGGTTGCTTAATCAGTTCACTGATCAAATAAAGTGATAAAATATGCTACCGGCAAGCGCTTTGGGCTGGTTGATATACGCCGAAGATATTTATGAAAATACAACAGTAAACCCCACCATCCGTGGGACTCCTTTCTATGCCTACAGTGTAGAAAATAAGAACTGTAATGTCCGTCAACTTTCCTCAATCTCCTTTACGCTTGGACAGCCAATCATCATCAACAGTCGCTTACAGGAGATGGCGATTGCGAATTTGCAAACACTTACCTGAAGACATCGGTTTGTACGTTCCCTTATGGTGATTGCGCAACATGTCCATGTTTGGTTTGTTCAGCACGTGCCACTTCCATTCGCTATACGAGGAGAAACCTCCCCACCGCTGGCCGTTTCCAGTTCCACTTTCACTTCCACTGCCACTTCCACTGCCACTTCCAGTACTACTAGCATGTGGATGGTCAGGAAAATCAGCTACAGCACCATCATACTGCAAACATACAAATACATTACATCGTAACTGCATATATCTCACTTTGATGTGTATGCTTAGTTAAATGAATTTTAACCAGCATATCACATCTCTCGCGATCATTGATACTCAAAACAGGTAAAAAAAAAAGGTACAGCAGTCCCATTACAGGCCTGGACAGCCCCACAGGGTTCCAGGAGGTTGAGGCTCCCAGATTTCTAGACAATCGGCACATGAAGGTGGTAAGGTTGTCAGCCCTACGCACCGGCCGCGTTTACCCCCCAGGAAATATTCCTGGTACTCATTTCTGTTAGAGGCTGAGTCGACCCCAGGGCCATAGTGCGACCGACAGAATTATGTCAATGAAAAATCCACTGACACCATCGGGAATCGAACCCGCGACCTGCCGGTATGTAGCGCAGTGCCTCAACCAACTGCGCCACCAGCACATCACATCTCTCGCGATCATTGATACTCAAAACAGGAGACGAAAATTTTAAAGGAAGCGTAATTAGTAAACTATATATGGAAGAAGAAGGCAAAACAAGTAATGGACGGAAGAAATCTACGGGAAGACTACCTAGATAGAAATAGATGGAGCCTAGGATGCGGGATACGGCGGCAAAGACTGTAACCACCCGCTTATGTGTGTGTGTGTGTGTGTGTGTGTGTGTGTGTGTGTGTGTGTGTGTGTGTGTGTGTGTGTGTCAGCCTCACCATTCACCGGTCCTCAGTGCATAATCATTCCGACGTCTGCAGCAACGTCTATTAAATGTTTCTGTGCCTCAAATCTACTCTATAATCGGTTATTTCACTGCCCACTTCAAGAAATTTGTTGAAATGAGGCGTGATGACTTTAATTGTAATGACATCACAACCTTCTCTCAGCAGCTAAAAGCTATAAAGATAAATGAAAGTAAATTGAACAAAAGAGTAACGCCATCATCTCCAGAAATATTACCAGTGCGCGGATATGCCTGTCCGTGCGTCATTAGTCTATTATTTTATGTCACTAATTGAGACACAACTGCCACTGCTGTCTGCCCCGGCTTGGGGTCGCGTGCCGCGTTAATATCATTCATGTGTGTAAATTAAGACATATCAGAAGCTGACGCATGATAAAACACACGGTTCCGAGAGTCGCAACAGAAACATTAACACGCTATACCATCTGAACATTGTAATAACGCTTGAGCGTCACGTTTACAGTTTCTCTGAGCAGTGCCGTTTTCACGACGTATGTCGGCGCATGCAGGTTTTCTGTGCGATATAGCTACCATGCTCGGGGAAACGACAAAAGAAACACGCTGTATTACACAATAAACTCTGGGTCATCATTACTGAATTTTAATGTACGTTTGAATCACTCTCGAAGATTCATGGGGACGAAAAATAGTTTTGAGAAATCACGCATGATAACGCGGAAAGAAAGTAGGCCTTCCCTGAGGCAGTGCCACACCATAGCCTGGGCAGAGTTTGATCCGTGCCACGGTTTGTCAATGACTGTCTATCGATCGCTCCATCGTTCATCCGTTTGTTCGTCCTTCCACCCGTCCAGCCACATATAGGGTCCTTACTTTATCTCAAAACTATCGTTTCTCACTTCCCGCCGCTATTTCGCCCTGCCCGTGGGCGGTTGGCAAGGCGAGTTACGTTAACCTTTTAAAGCCTAGCGGTAACTTTACGTACGACCAGGTTTAACATTAAAAAATTCTACGTGGTGCCGACGTTGCGTTTATGTGTTTTGTACGGATCTCAGAACAAACAGCAACTTTTGCCTTATAAAACATTAAGAGACTGGTTTTTATAACCAAGAATACGAATGTTTACAGCCCGGTACGCACTGAGTCCTTATATGAAAGACACGTTTCGCCTTTAAAGGGTTAGTACGAGAAGTCAGCCGACAAGAACTCAGAAACGATAGTTGTAATATAAAATAATGAAGATCGGTCTGTCTGTCTGTCTGTCTACATATCTGCCCCCGCACCTACCTGTCCGTCTGTCTGTCTATCAATAACTAAATGATAAATTATCCAACAGCAGACACCCCCGTATAAAGGAATCTAAATGCTCACCAAGATGACGCTACCTCGCCAATGAGCCCTGCATGAACATTTAATGCAACATGCATCAACAAATCGACCTTCTGTAAGCTCTACCGTCATGCTATCCTTACGCCATTACCCTACAGAATAAGGTAAATTATATTCGCCTTTCCTGTCCCCCCCCCCCCCCTCACATAACATACGACTTTACAACGCAAGCTGTTAAGTGAAATCCCGACACTCGGCTAAATAACGTAATTATTTACATTTCACGAAAGTTTAATGTTTACAACAAATTTTCTCCTTCACACTTTTTTTACACAACTACTTTCTTTGTCCACAAAATAAAACATTTTAGCGACGACCTCATGTCATGTGAACAAGTTCCTCGTCACGAACCCCTCATCACGCGTTCAGTTCATGCTCACGTACGGAAGGAGTAACAAACAAAGAGTATCATTTACAAGTCGGACACTACTTCCGGCGTTCTCTCTGCAGTAAACAGAAACTATCAGCCGAGTTGCCGAAACTTTACAGCCACATCGGAAATCGTCGACGAAACTTTGGGAAGATCATACAAACGCTGGCACGAGAAACAAACAGGATACTAGCGTGATGATAATAATGATGATGGTAATGACGACGATGATGATAATCCATGATATTCTGGATAACAGCGCCCTAATCACGTACAGCAGATACAAGTTTCGGCTTGCCTTAATTCAAGTAACGTAGGGCCGTATATGTATCAACCCTTTAAAGACGAAATGTGTCTGTTTTATATAAAGACTCAGTGCGTATCGCGCTGTAAACACTCTCCACCTCGGTTATAACAAACTAATCTGTTAACCTTTTAAAGCCTAGCGGTAACTTTACGTACCATCAGGACTAACATTCAAAAATTCTAGGTAATGCTCACGCTGCATTTGTGTTTTGTACGGATCTCAGAGCAAACAGCAACTTTTGCCTTATAAAACATTAACAGACTGGTTTTGCATAAACAAGGTGGACAGTGTTTACAGCGCGGTACGCACTAAGTCCTTATATAAAACAGATACGATTCGTCTTTAAAGGGTTAATGTGTTATAAGGCAAAAGTTGCTGTTTGTTCTGAGACCCGTACACAACACATACACGCAATATAAGCACCATGTAGAACTGTTAAATGTTAAACCTGGTGGTACGTAAAGTAACCCCTGGGCTTTAAAAAGTTAAAATGGCTATGAACAGAAGCTGAAGATAACATATGACAGTCGGTGCTAAGCATGCATCTTCGCCGAAACGTCCTGATATAGTATCTCTGTGTAAATACGATTTACAAAACTTCACCGTGCACTGAACTTAGCCTAATATCTGACAAAATACGATTTTAACGACTTCAAGCTGTAATACCAGCAGGCTCAATACCAGCATTATATTAACATGTGTGGAAAGCACATGAATTACCAAAACTGGCCTTTTGTCCACACAAACGAAGGTAAAAAAGCACAAGGTGAAGCAGTCCCATTACAGGCCTTGATGGGTCCAGGAGGTCGAGGCTCCCTGACTTCAAGACAATCGGGACTTGAAGGTTGTAAGGTTGTCAGCCCTAAGCACCGGTCGCCTTTACCTTCCAGGAAATATTCCTGGTACTCATTTCTGTTAGAGGCTGAGTCGACCCCCGGGCCACAGTGCGGCCGGAAGGATTATGTCAATGAAAAATTCCAATGACACCATCGGTAATCGAACCCGCGACCTTCCGGTTTGTAGCGTTATGCCTCAACCAACTGCGCCACCGCGTCCCACATAAATAAAGGGCAACATCGAAGCATGTTACAAACCCCGTGACTTGCTAGAATAACGGCTACAGTACATAAATGGACAACTGTCGAGAATTGGTAGAACGGTAATGAGAACGGAAAAATCAGAGTACTCAGACAAAAAGCTATCCCAGTGCCACTATTACCACCATGAACTTCAAATGCCCTGGGCTGAGATCAAACCCGGGCCTATAGGGTTAGGAGGCCGAAACGGTTAGTAAGTGACTCTAAAACCAGTTGCGCGTTTTAAATTTCTATTTTCCATTCTGCTTAGCAGGCAAATACGACAACGGTTCAAAGTGTTAATTCGGTCGGTGACGTGTGCAGGTCAGCATTCGGGCTGGCCATTCCAATTAGCAACTGCAGCCTGATAAAAACTCTCCACAGAGCAATTATGACGTTATCTACAGCCGCCAACTAACAAGCCGGTTGCAAATGTACGTTCGTGTGTATATCCCGACCACCGCCACTGGCTGTCCAACCCGTGAGGGCGCTGCAGTCTACGGCTAACAAACAACTTTGCGGTCGCATACCAACAGTCTCCTGAATGGATACTTGCGTTGCTTTCCGCTCAACACCCCACCTCGGATAGAAACGTCTCTGGTTACTTTAACTACCTGCATCAACTGCACGTGTCACTTCGCTTGTATTAAGCTACTTTCTCTTCTGTTTATGTAAAAACAATGTATCACACGCAATATAACGCCAATTGCATGACGGAAAATACAGTCGAACCCGGTTATAACGACATTGGTTTACGCGTCACGTCATCTATAGCGTCAGATATTCTGTGGTACTAACTAATATTTCACTGTTAACCATAATATTACACCCCTTGGTTACAAAAACACTCGCTGATAACGACACAAAATGTTGTCCTTGTCATGATGTTATAATCGATTTCGACTGTAATTCGCTATAAAGGTGTTATTGCCCTGCCTTTCCCAACAGTAGAAATGGCCTCAGTTAAAGTATCAGTTGGGCTATGGGTATGCTCACGTCAACGGACATACTGTTTTACATGTTTACAGCAATGGTGACTCTCGCGTCATGCGGCGACCTTGCGAGCGTGGGTATTTTCGAAAGATCATGCGATCTAAAAGTAATGCTATCATCGCCACATCTTTATTGAAGTTTCTGGATACGTTTAAAACAAAACGAACTAGGTTCAAGTACTGCAAAATCGTTCTGTATGAACATTATACACCCACAGTAAGGCTTCAGCTTCAGTACGCCTGTGCCCCAGTCGAGATTTGAACCTCGCACCCACAGAGTCTCCCACTATATCTTTGTGTCTTAGACACCTTTACAAAGTGTCTATCTGGAGAAAGTATCCAGCCTAAAGTCTGGTCCACACAGTCACACTGATGGGTAATGCTTTCTTGCAAACAGTGTCGAAACATGTAGTGTACCTAAGTCCGTGTAAAGGACTGAAGGATCTGGGATGTGGTAAGGAGCGAACACAAAGAATAAAAAAAATATCCTTATTTATCGGTACCTTTAATTAAAGCCCTTCATACGTACGGCAGTTCGTCATAATAAGGAAAACATTACAAAAGTTCACGTCCTAATGAACTAAAAACTGTAAATTTGCAATTTAAATTCAGTATGACTGTATAAATACTGGCAAAGATGTGACACAGTGGACAGTGGAACTGTTATTTTAATGCAGTAGTTACAAGCAGCTGTTATTTACACAGCGCGCTAGGTGTCTGTTGGAACAGACGGTGTGTACACACTGCCATGAGCAGGCTTCCGTGTCAATACTGACAGCTAATTGCATACTGTATGTCACTGTGAAGGATATTACACCTCTAAGAGGATGCTGGTGACTGCAGACAGAAATAAAACCCGTAGGGTCAACTGGGTTGTATAAAACGTTAACAAAAAATCACAGTATATTCAGTCAAACACAACAATTCATTTATTCAGTATAAACTCAACAACATATTTCGACCCAAAGGATCATCATCAGATTCGCAAGAATGGACGATAAATACACAATCTAGAATGAAGCTGTGTATTTATGTTCCACTCTTGCCTCATGGATCTTTTGTTGATTTTCTTCCTAATCACAGAAGCTACATGAAGTTCTGCATTCCTTGTGTCTATTTCAGGTCAGAATAAATACCGAGATTACTGTTTACAAACTAACACAACAGGTGTTAACAATTAACCCTTTAAAGACGAAGCGTATCTGTTTTATATAAGGACTCAGTGCGTACCGCGCTGTAAACACTCTCCACTTCGGTTATAAAAACCAGTCTCTTTATGTTTTATAAGGCAAAAGTTGCTGTTTGTTCTGAGATCTGTACAAAACACATAAACGCAGCGTGAGCACCACGTAGAATTTTTTAATGTTACTCCTGATGGTATGTAAAGTTACCGCTAGGCTTTAAAAGGTTAATATAAGGCAAACAGGGATAAAATAATCCGAAGCCTGTGGTTCATGTAAATAATATTTAAACATACAGTTCCTACCGCGCAGAAAACACTTCTCCAAAACACACGCCAAGTAATGAATGCTGAACCATCCCTGCTTATTCTAACAACCAAAGGAAATCCCAAATACAATTTCGCCAAAACGCGTTGTTTATTAACGTAAAAGCACGTCGTATATGCACGAGTAACATGTGTGACTGTAATTGCTTGCAGTCAGGTCGGTAGGCTGCGCCTTGGTGCGTTAAGATTTTCTCTGCATTTGTTATTTTATTTACCGACGAAATCAACTGCAGCTTACAGCGTCGAAAAATATGAAGTCTGACGAATAATGAATCAGAAATTATGTACGGGAAGTGGTCGTGGAATAATTTAAGGTACCGTTTAACACCTTGCCTAGAAGAATTGAGTAAACCAACGAACATGTCAAAATAGACTTCCCCGGGACTTATTATATTTGAAGTTGGGAACCTCTACGAGTTAAATAACCCGGGGGTTCGAGTCCGGGCGGGGGCAAATCATATCTTTATCCAAAGCGTCCAGACCGGCTCTTACAGCCCCCAGCCCGCGCGGGCGGCGCCCCTTCGAAGCGTACCGGTAATTTCTACCCCGGTCAAAGTGGCCGGGAAGTGATGACCACTCACGTCCATCGAGTACTGAGATTAAGAATAAGTGGAGCTATACCTCTATATCCCTTCACGGCACGTGCAGGATAGTTTTAATTCCCTAACACGAAGGAGTCCGCAACGCTCCACTGTTACACAAATACGCACACCGATTCAAATTTCTGTGTTACGGATTCTTAATCTACGTCGAAATTCAGCATGAAATCTCCTAATCCAGATCACGCCCAAAGTCAATGGATGCCACTAACGGACGCTGCATACGGTATCTTCAACAGCTTTCTGCTGTTCTGGCGCGAAGATGACGCTGCGTTACAGCAGTACGGAACTGCCAACATTACAATATTCGCTGGGGCTGGCCGAAGCTACAACGATGCTGTTGTCATATGAGTGAAACACAAATAAATACGTCCATTTATCTAGTCATTGTGTGAAGTCCCAGCTGGTCGGAGAAGCTCTGAAACTTCCGGGTACTCACTACTAATGGAGTATTGCTACCTTCTCAAGCGAGGCACCGGGTGATGGATGACGTGGCTGACAACGCTCCAGGATCCGCCCCCCCCCCCCCGGCCGCCCGCTGCTGTATTCCCTGGCAGCCCCTTCTGGCGTACAACCAGCCCAAAGCGTTTGTTGCTAGTGATGTTACCGCGTGGTTAACCTCGAGTTGTTACACGTGGACAAACTTACGTGGAAAATAACTGGCGCACCATTTCGACTTCTACATCAAAAACTAATAATGCTGAACTGTATAAAGCTGTCAGTTAAGACCACCGCCCACCTGGGATGTGACGCCGTGTAGTGTAGCAAATACGTAGTTTCGGAGTAGCATACTATCTGTATATTCAAAGGAGAAGACAAACCCATGCAACCCACCTACCAAACTACACGGCAACACACAGGCCTACCACGTCTACAGCCTGAACAATTACGTCGCTCACACATCGTGATGTGTACGAAATGGCTTTTCAGCCGCTGACTGCTGTACCCCACTTACGCACTGTATAACAAAGTCTGCACGGCTCTAGCAGTTGATAACGCACCGTTATAGTACTACAGTCAAACCCGGTTATAACGACATCCGTTTATACGACACCTTGTCTACAGTGTCATATACGTAATATGTGGTAGCAATTAATTTCTCACTGTTAACCGTAACATATTATCCTCGTTTATAACGGCACAAAATATTCAGAACTTTTCACGATGTTATAACCGAGTTTGACTGTACTTGTTATTCGCCGAACAGGAAGCATGGAATTTAACGAGTGGTCAGTCTTCTCACTACGGTGCTGCTACCAGCCCAAATTTTAACCTCTGGCACAACAAGCAGGTGTACTAAGTGGGGGATATATCATAGCCATGTTCTCGTGAGGTAAGTGTGTGCTCAGGAATTTGCATTGTCACGATTGCCATACGTCTGTATGTTATCTGGGATGGATACGCAGACCGTGGGTCATCACACTGTGATTCGCAGACCACCGGGCGTCTCTTTTGTTTACTCGCATAAATCCGTCTCTGCGTTGCGAGATTTTAGGTTTACACATCGGTAGTTATGAAAATTCAAGTCTAATACAATGAGACGCCGTTTCTATGAGTAAAAGATGAGGTTTCTGCGAAAATTTGTGCCTCCGTCTTCAGCGTAGTCATTCTTCGGAATCCAGACCAATCGACGAGGCGTCTTATCCCAAAAGACATTAATCTCCCCTATTTCTATTCGTTTGTGCATTTATTTATTTACTTATTTATTCACAGTGGACTCCCGCTTAACCAATGGGACCAGTTACTCAATTACTGTAAGTCATTCATCATGTAGTCTATCGCACGACAGGTCCACAGCCGCTTCCAAACCGAGTTGTCAGGAAAGCGCAATCTAGTGCTTCCTCTTTCAGTACGAATAATAATAATAATAATAATAATAATAATAATAATAATAAACATTCAGCAAAGAGTAGAAATCGTCACAGGCATTAACGATTCGTAACTGACTTATTACAAGCGCACCATGAAAAATAAACTTCAAATGTTTGTAATAGTAATAATAATAATAATAATAATAATAATAATAATATCATGTCGGCGATGAAACTCATGCCGATGCCAGTGGCCGCGCGGACTAACGCGTAGGTCTGCAGCCGAGCGCTTGAGGGGATCCTGGGTTCGAATCAGGACGGGGGCACGGATGTTTGTCTTTTGTGAGTGTTTGTGTTGTCAGGTAGAGGTCTCTGTGATGGGCCGATCCCTCGTCCAGAGGAGTCCTACCGAATGTGATGTGTGTGCTTGAGTGTGATCAAGTGAAAATAAACAACCTCGACCCCTACTGTGAGTAGACAGAAGAGGTAAGGACTACGAAACAAACCGAAACTCATTATCGATGTCGCCATTTTCGCCTACCTCACTGCCATTCTTCAAAAGGAAGAAACTGACGTATCAGAAATGACCATGCCGTGTGACTAAAAACGTCAGCATGACCCCGTATTTCCAACTGCAAGCCAAGTTAAACCAATTTGCACAAAACCTGGTGTTAACATATACCATTAGTGCCCACCCAGACTAAAAGGCGCTGTTGCTACAACACAGGCGAAAGAAACGTAGTGAGTGCACGCTTCTGTGCACGTATTTTCATATTGTATTAAAATATTTGCCACGTGAACGTGAATGTTTATACTCGTATTAGTAATAATGTACAGTTCCTGTGCAAGCCACAAACACATATTGAGAACGGGAGGAATACATCCCCTCATTCTCTACGTCGTCAATGGACGGAGATGAACAGTCGACGCAACTGTCGTTTTACCCCGGGGAAGAACCCTCAGCACCCACTGAATCGGGGGCTGCATGACCCCACAGCCGGCCAGGGCGATTTGTAGAGAAGACAAATCTCTTGCAGGTATCGGTAATCGAAGCAGTATCCCTCGGTTCTGCAGCCCACTGCTATTCACTACATCGACTACGCCATGCGGCTCCTGTTTCACGTAACGCACGGAAGTACGACTACGCAACTAAACAACACTGTTTCTTATTATAAAAGCAACAATTTGAAGATACAGATGTATAGAAAATTATTCAGAATTATTTTTCTCCTACATGCTTCACCGGTTGACCGCCATTTTCAGGGAGTAACACCTGATAAAATATGATACATCTGCAGTGTTAAATTAGCAAAGATGGAAAAAATACTGTACCATTATATATATATAAAAGCAACCCCATTACAGGAGGTTGAGGCTCCCAGATTTCTAGACAACCGGCACATGAAGGTGGTGTCAGCCCTACGCACCGGCCACCTTTACCCCCCAGGAAATATTCCTGGTATTAATTTCTGTTAGAGACTGAGTGGACCCCAGGGCCATAGCGCGGCCGGAAGGATTATGTCAACTAAACCATCGGGAATGGAACCCGCGACCTTCCGGTTTGTAGTGCAGTGCCTCAACCAACTGCGCCACCGCGTGCCCCCATTATGCATGTATGTATATCTGCATCTGCAAACTGTTAGCCTTACAATAAGAAATATATCTCACTGCATGGAATGACTAATGTCAAAATAAATAGCACTTACTTTCACATCGGAGACAACAAAAGTATAACCAGTACGAAACAGGCTAATTACTCCCAAATACTGATGTTCGTTTTGCTTAGAATGCTGGATGCGAAGACGAAGAGCCTGTTAGCTTCTCTTACGGAAGAGCCAGCTATAGGCACTTATTTAACGATGATGACAGCACCTCAAACTATACACAGTGATGCAAAATTCACCCGACACTTGATGTTTTAACACAAAGATAGTGTCAAGTTAATTTTGCACCACCCTGTATAACGTCGGACAGATGACTGGTGATAAAGAATTTGATTCGGAATCAAGTGATCGTGGAATATGAAGCAATGGCATCGCATCTGACACGAAGGACTGAGGAAAATCGCGCCACGAGACCCGGTATCAGTCCCTACATTCTAAATCGTATCCTCCTGAAGAAGAATCAAGGACGTAACGCATTCGACCGTGGCCTCTGGACAGTCAACAGTTGTACCATGTTACAGTCAACAGTTGTACTATGTTACTGGACAGTAGCACGATATATACCTTTGTCCACCGACCGTGTTTGAAATAAAATTAAAAACATGACATCTGGGGGCCAGGGTCGTTCGCCGTCCTCAGGTAACTGAAATGGGCCACATGGACAAAGGTGTTCTGAACCACCGTCCCCAAAACGTAACGTTTTTAATTTTATTTTAAACACGGGCGATGGACGAAGTCCAAACAGGTAATGATGCCAAAAGCGGACTGCTTGTTCTTACGTCCCTATTACACAACTCAAAACTTCAAACATGATCACAGGCAGTCAATGTTAAGCATCATACCAAACCATGCCCATCCAGTTCACGTCTCCGCAATGCTGCCCACGCAACCTCTGCATGTTTTTATCTTCCCACCTGCAGCCAAGCCTCCCTCACACTTTGCCTTGTGTCGTCCGGCCACAAGCATCTCCGGGTTTCGCATGGTATTCACAGTACAATGATTATTTCTCTGTACAGCATTACATGTTTGACCCTCATATGTGTTTTCTGTAACGTATGATGCTATTTACACGATGAACACTTTTCAAAGGGTTAATCATCAGGTACCCTACTGCTGAGCTTTGAACATTTGAACCTAAATAAGGGGAAGAAACAGAAGAGTGGAGAGAAAATTATGTAAATATTATTGGGATGACGAAATCAAGGAATATTAGATACGCGTAGCACGCATATAGAAAAATTAAGCAAATAAATCGATTTCTGGAACAGTACGTAGCAATCTTTAATTTATCGCTTCTGTTAAGCTCTACTGAAGGATTTCAAGAAATCAGCTGCGTCCGTAGTTGTTCCAGGAATTTGTTTTTGTTACGTCATTCGTTGTTACATGATCACATTCCATGGGTTCATGGCAATGATCGCCGACAGAGACCGCTGAATGCAAGCAAATATAGGAAAAACATTCGACTTACCAGTGACCCATAAACATATTATTTTTGCGGCCACATGAGACTAACAATTACGGCACTCCCTTTCCTTGTAGTGGTCACATTTAATTCTATTACACAATTCTAATTTAATTCCCGTTAAATACACCAGAATAATCCACGTTACAAAACCAGTTTTTCCTGTCCGGTCCATGAAAAGTACATAGAAGGGGTGCAGGTACAGCTAAATTCATTCTTAACCTCGGCACTAGATGGAGATGGAAATCTACTTCACGCACCGGCCGCTTTACCCCAGGAAAGAACGCCGGTATCAACTGCAGAAGTGGCTGGCTGGCCCCACAACTTGTCTGGACGTTTCGTAGGGAAGTCGCTAACCCCTGCCGGGATTTGAACCCCGAACCGTCCAACCCGTAGCCTAGTCACTATACCGACTAGGCCATGGGTCGGCAAACTACAGCCTGCGAGCCGTATCTGACCGGCAGGTTCAGTCTATCCGGCCCGCGAACGATGTATCAACCTTTTCAATCAACAGTTCATTTCTTATAACGTCACAGCAAACTGGAAAACAGGGTTAATTCAACATTGCTTTTGGCATTTTTTAACTCTGTAGGCTTTTGCAAGGGTTACGAAGTTTTTGCCCTTGCAGTTTCTAACACTCTAACAGTGTTGCAGCCTTGGCAATTTCGTTTTTAGCATTATCTCTTCTCACTCCAAATAATTCAACTGTAGAGATAAAGAATTTCAAGGGATTTTTCAGGTGAGGTCACAAGAAATGAATGAAATGATCATTACTTGTGATGTAATCCGTGCAGACGCTGTTTCCTTATCTTGTATATATCTTTGATTTTACGACGTCCTCTTCCCCCGCGATGCCTAAAATATTTACTTTCCGGTCCGTCTCTAAAAACGTTTGCCGACCTCGACTACGCTACCAACAATCCAAACACCAGAAGTGTTCAATGTGTGATATTTGAAGAAGCTAACATAAACTCTTGGAGGGGTGTGATAAACTGCCGTGTAGGACCGAATATAAGGCGGATCCTTCTTTCCCAATGAGGTAAAGCAGTCCCATTACTAGGCCTGTGCAGGCCCACAGGGTTCCAGTAAGTAGAGGCTCCCAGATTTCCAGACAATCGGCACTTGAAGGTGGTAAGGTTGTCAGCCTTACGCACCGGCCGCCTTTACCCCCCAGGAAATGCTCCTGGTACTCATTTCTGTTAGAGGCTGAGTCGACCCCTTCCCAATGAGGTATTTAGTTTAAAACTCAGAAAATGTAGAAAATTTACTAAGAACATTAATAAGTTTCAGACACGCAGGTATGTAAGTGAAAATAACACAGGCGATTAATCTTATGTGCCATATAACAGTATCTCGAATACATCCTTTACTACTTTGAAACGACGTGTCCTGGACGTGCTATTGGAAAATGCCGTAAGGCCTCGCTTATAAGGCGACCCCCTACTCATTTGTGCGGCTATTTACGTAGACAAAGTCTCACCGTATATTCAGACTTATACGATATAAAAGTTTACAGTGATCCAATCCGACATACGCCACTCTTCCGCCAAATTAACGTGATCTTTCCTCAAGCGTGACCGCTACCAGACTTAACAACTAAACCGACTTGTTAACTCGATCAGTTGAGTGTGGGTGATGGAACACGGGGGCGTGCTTGTGTGTGCCAAAAAGTGCAAACAAGTGAACACTGTAGTTAGATTTGGCACGCGCCAAATCGTCCTCGCAGGAAAAGAAAGAAAAATGCAGGCTACTACCGACTATACTAACTGCTAGTTCACAGTGCACGTAACATACCGTAACGAAACGTAACACTCATAGCGCGTGCACTGGGATTTTCGACTTCTACGTTACACAATTATGTCTTATAAAATGTTTATCCTTATATCGTTATTATAGCGTATTTCCTTTTATTTTTGTCATAACTTCTTTTGTCTTTCAACAGCCAGTGCTCCTCTATAAACTACATTTTG